>VDFB02107979.1:0-46542 GCA_007258455.2 Sequoia sempervirens | reverse complement strand
CCAATTCAACCAGCCTGGGAGGGGAAGGCATACCCATTTGCATGTCCTGGTCAGTGATGACAATTTCAAAGACCAAATCCTCTTATTATTTTTCAATTATTTTCCTCTTAGGGCTTGGCTCTGATGGTGGTGGTGAGGGACTATTCCCAGGTGATGCTTCCAAATCAATAATCTTAATTTCCCCAGGCGTTTTCAGCTTTGGACCTAGTTGTGTAGGAAATTTTATTAATTTTTTTCCTTTTCTATTATCTCCTTCCTCATCACTACTATCATTTCTTTTCCTTTTGTAAATAGGCCTTCTCTCTGTAGGTTGGTAGGTTGGCCTCACTTCAATTGGCTTGGCATCTTGCTCCTGTATGCCAAGATCCAACTCCATATTTATCTTCTTGGTCATCAAGGTTCCCATGATTTCTTTGAAGTTTCCAATCAAAAAGTCAATTTTCTTATGATATGGACTAAACTCCATCAATGGATGATACTTTGGATCCATTTTGTGCGCAATAGCCAATAGCTTGTCATAAGCTACCCATTTCTCCTTGTTCAACTCTTGCCTATCTAGGTCAAATTCATTTCTAATCAAGTCCTTAGGGAAGTTGAACTCATACAAAAATTTACCACTTTGTATCCTTTGTATGAAGAGGGAAAAGAAGCCCTCAGGATCATGTTTCCACTTGGGACCACAACTCAAATGGTATTCTTCAAAATCATTCCCAAAGTGCACCCAGCCTCCTTTCGAAAAGACAAAATTTGACACCACAATGTAGTCCAGGAAAAATGTTCCTTTACCTTTCCTAGTAAGGTTGTCCTCATGGATACAACCAATCTACCACATAACTTCTACAAATCCCACTCTTGGTGACACATTATATGGCAATATATGAGGGGTCCCCTGAAAACCATACACCCTCAAGACAGTGTTGACTGGGTATGGAAGAACATCACCCCAATTATGGAAAACCTTCAACTCTGGCTTCCCCCCCTTTGGTATGAGGAAATCATGCAACTCCTCGGGAATTCTGGGTACATTTACCATCATCCTGACTCTCAATCTGGAAGTAAAACAATTGTCAAAATGCACATAACTAGCATTCTTCCTATTACATGATAAATCTGCAGTCCATACCTGCACTAGAAATCTTTCTGCATTAACCAACTGCCTTAACTCCATCTTCTTAGAGAAGAATTCAGCATTCTTATACAAGAACATATACATTAACATGGAGTACCAGAAGAATGGAGTGCCTACATCATTTTGTTGCAACTTCAATAGCCCTCCATGTATCTTTTTGGCCAACAAAGAAGAAAAATCATAAATCACTGAGAAATTAGGGTGTTGTATTTGCACCCCCTTGAACATGTAAGAAATAGGCATCACTATGTTGGGGTTAAAACCAAAAATCTTGCACAATGAGTAAAAGGTGGCCAAGACATGATTTTCAAAGCAGTTCAATCTGAAAGGTTCTTGGTCATTAGGGCTAATATAGAATTTTGAACCCCCTACCCTAGCCAAATGAGGTGGGAGCAACTTAGCTCTGAAAAGTGATTTCAACCTCCCATATTCCTATTTCATCTCCTCAAGATCAATAGGAACCAAGAACATACTAGGCTCACCCAGATCAAAAACCTATTGGAATTCCTCTTTGTTAATGCTTAACAGAACCTTTCCATCATTATCTCAAATCACCCATGTGATAGGGTCATATCGTGTAGCCACTACCCTAAGAAAGTCTATATCAGGGAACACATTCAGTACCACCAACTTCCCCATATCATACATCCAACTCTATCCAAACCATAATTTGAACATCTCTAGACCAGTAAGAGGAACCCTAGTATCGGCTATGTTGGAACAATTATATACTAATCCCTCCCCTATGTTTTTTCCTTACATCAAAACTAACCCCTTCTTCCTATCATTCGTTGACAAGGGCAATTGATCTAGAAAATCATCATATAGGCTTCTACTTAAATAATCAATCTAGCCAGAGTGTTGCTTTGACGGTACCATCTTGAGTAAACTAAGGCTTCCTTGCTATTTCAAACTTCAAACAAACTAGGGATAAACAAAAATATGAATTTATAGAACAAAACCTTGCAATTTACCACAATTCAATTAACCTATAGCCCTAAAAAAATTATCAATAAGCCCTCTAACAAGCACACAACAAATTTCCCCAAATTCAAATTCAAATTAACCAAGAGATACAGAATTGAACTCACGACTTTGTGTTTGCAGAAACCTAAATCTTTGTTGTAACAACTTGTAACTTCATCCTTGGTCTTGAGACTGCTCTATAAATATGTTTGAATGCTTTGTGAAATAAAAAGTAGGAGAATAGTTGCTTTATTTTGATCAAACCATGCTAGTAGATGTCATGTTCACCATTAAAGCTTACGCGTACACTATGCAAACGACTCCAATCACATTTGATGTAGATTGAAATATTAGTTGTTAATCATTCACTTTAGTCAGATCATCGAATGGATGCCTTCAAAACAAACTAACACAATCTCTATCATGGCAATAAGGGGCCCACCATACTATGCATTGCCAAGGAAATCCACGTGGCACTCGCCCGTGATATCACAATCGATGAAGACCTCGCAACTTCTAATCACACAATGGTAGGAAACCATGGATCTCAACCATCAGTAATCTTGTTCATTCAACACAGTCGCCAACTTTTTCATTAACCATCGAGCACCTTTCCTTTTGAGATTATAGCATCTCCATTGATTGTAAACTTGTGTATCTCATAAACACTTTAGTAACCCGCTACATAATGTATTAAAACCAAATAAAAGTATTTCTATCATCCCTTCAACTTCACCAAATGAGACATGTGGCACTCGCCCATGATATCGCAATCAACCAAAACAGTGTGGTGGGGTCATCACAAGATGGTGGGGAATGGCTGAGATCAAATGATAATTGATCTATAGTCATGCAAACTTGTCCCTCTACAAAATATAAAACATTTATTAAAAGAACGAGGGGACATCACTAGGCTGATGATAAATAATGACATAATTTCTTTTAATGAGGGAGCACGGGACCATCCAAGACTTAGGAAAAATAAAATCAAGTGAAGGAAAAAAATGATAAAACAAAAAGGGGCTCGGCCTAGACAAAGCGATGGGGCTTAAGTATTTTCAAAACCCTCCCAAAAAGTAACGACCAAATAGATCCCACCCAAGGTGTAAGATAAACACTAGGGTTTTACATGAAGAAAAAGGTAAAATCCCAACCTTAGGCTTTTCCCAAACACCATGGATGACCAAAGACATAAGGCAGGATAAAAATGGAATACAAAACAGAAAAATTTTGAAGTTCCATCACAATAATACCATTCCCCTTGGATTTGATATCCCTAAATTCAACAAATACAAGGGACATGGTAATCCAAAAGAAAACATTAGGTAATTCTATGTGGCATGTATGGAAGTGGCATAAAATGACTCTTATTTGATGTGTCTCTTCCCACGTAGTTTGGGAGGCCAACCATAGAGTGGTTCTTGCACTTACCTCCCAGAATCCAAACTTTTCAAGACATAATAGATTAGTTTGTACTACACTTTTCCTATAATATGGATGTGGAGGTAAGCCTAAAAGAACTCTATACACTTAAACAGAGTAAGGAAGAATCATTTAAAAACTTTTTACAATGCTAGAGACATAGAGCTAGTAAATGTAAATGGCCAATTTTGAAAAAACAATAAATAGAGATCATTGCTGCAAACATAGAAATAAACTTGGCCTTCTAGTTGAAAATGAAATGTGTGTCAACATATGAAGAACTCGTCCCCAAGGGCCTTAACATTGAAATGGCCCTCATCACGAAAGGAGCAACACAAACATACAAAGATAATTATCCATCATCTAGTTCTAATCATAAACCCGATATATGGGCTAAAAATAAGAATGTTACTAATTATGGTTTAGTTGATGTGAAGGTTGTGATTAATGCTCCACAACAAGAAAATACACAACAAAACATGCAGCCATAGAATAATCACCAAATGATCAATAATGTTAACCCTTAAAGAGGACCACCACCTCAAAATAATCATCCTCAATGATGCAAGTACACACCCTTGGGGGAACATATTGAAGTAGTAATGCAAAAGTTGATACAATCAAATCTCCTCACAATCCCTGATTACAAGAATTATACAAAGCCTCAAGTAAAACCTTCATGGTATGAAGATGAGGACCATTGAGACTTTCACAAAACTAAGGGACATAAAACATCTAATTAGATGAAGCTAAAAAACATTATTCAAGATCTCATTGATAATGGAGAAGTGTGGACCAAAAAATAGGAAATCAAGAACTTAAGATATACAAGAATTTGATGGCATACCATAGCAAGGGAAAGGATAATGGAAAAGGGAAGGATTAGTACAACATAGGTCATGTTTATAACAATGTGGGAGGGACTAGTGATCATCATATATCAGTTATCACGATCAACAGACCTAGTGTGGAGTGTCGATTCACCACATGTAGAGGTAAAGTTACCCTCCAAGGAGCACCATCACAACCTATAACCCCATCACAATTGAATCCCACTGACTATAGCCTCTTGGATCAATTAAAAAATACCCCTACCCAAATCTCTATCTTAGAGTTGATGAAAATATCTCCCACACATAAAGACATTCTAGAGAAATCTTTGTTATCATCATTCGTACCTAACCATATCGATACTAAATGGCTAAAGCTATGGTCAAACATATCACCTCCATCTCCTTACATTTTTTGAGCAAGGCCTCCCAACTCAACCATCACATAATCATGCTTTGCATCTTGAATTCTATATCCATAAGAAAAAATTCAAGAGAGACTTGGTAGATGGAGTTGTTAGCCTTAATGTTTGTACCCTTCAATTGATCAAGAAATTTGGCTATTCAGAATATGTTATTGAGAAGGAAAAAGGTGTGACAATTAGAGCCTATGATGATAATGAACAAAGTTCAGAAGGAATGATCAAAATCCCCTTCCAAGTAGGATCCACAATTATTGAAACCACTTTCTAAGTGTTTGACCTTGATCTACCCTGTAATATACTTACTGGTCGTCCGTGGATCCATGCCATGCAAGCTATATCTTTGGCCTACCATCAATGCATCAAGTTTCCCTATGAAGAAAGAGAAATTACAATCCATGGTGATCCAAGACCCTTTTACTATTGCAATAACCTAGAAGAGAAGTACTATAGGGTGCCACAAATTTCAAAGAATGATAAATTTCCAATATCCTCCTCTTTTTTGACCCATCAACCTTATCTTCCACATTTGAATCAAAGACAACTATATTGCAGAACATCCCTAAGATAAAAGCAATAATCAAATATAATGGTTGTGGAGACTACAACCTAAAAATGGACTCTTTTATAATTGGAGAATGTTACCTCTTTCTCCTAGATCCTATGGGAAGTCTCAATCTATTGACAAGGTAATAAAAACAATCAAGATGGAATCTACCACTTTCACAAAGTGGGTAAATTTGAAAAAATTAATTATTGGTGAGGATGCTGCATCAAAAAATTTATATCAAGATGACAGACCAAAGCCTCTTCTTCTAATGTATGATGACAATAAAGGACTTTGATAGCTGATGAAGAGCTAGGGATATAAGAAAAATGAAAAGCTTGGTCAAAATAATAATGGTTTGGTAGAACCTCTTTCTCCTAAGAAATGACCCAAAAATATTGGTCTTAGATTTACCACAAGAAAAGTGACCCTTCTTAGCAATGGTGCTTCTGTTAAAGGAGTTGAACCTTCCTCTTGATTATCTACATTGCATAACAATATTGTCAACAAATTTCCCCTAGGCATCACAAACTTATTTGAGGACACTTGTATCTTCATCATCACTACCAAATACTTTGATTCCACTAGCTAAATCATCAAATTAAGACTCATTTATCCCCAACTTGTTAACCACTACCAACAAGGATGACTGATTCTTGATTTATTCAAAAATGATGAGGCCATCTCTAAATTCATGGGGCTAATATAACATACAATCTGGAGATCACAAAGCAGGTTTTGACATTGAGTTGGATACACAAGCATACTATAGGGATATGATTGAATCCCTTAGTCACAAAATGGAAAATATGTAAATCATATCACAAACCCTAAGTGAAAACCACACTATGGCACTTTCTAATAGCAAAACAATAAAAATAAAGACATATATGATGGTGAAAACCTCTATGAGGTGCCTAAGGATGAAAAATTCAATCCACCTAATAGTGTGATACGCTATGAGAAATCATTAGTGCTTGTCGAAAAATATAATCCTCTCAATGTGGAAACAAAGGAGGCACCACAAATCACTTTTTTATGTAGAATCACTCCTTGATGAAGAAAAAAATAATTTGGCAGCATTCTTAAAAGAGCATAAGATAAAATCTTCTTGGTTTTATGCAAAAATTCCAAGCCTTGATCCTTCCATAGTTGTGCACAATCTTGCAGTTCATCCTCAAGCTAAACCAATGAAGAAAAAGCTAAGAAAAATGCATCCACATACAGCCTTATTGGTCAAAGTTGAGTTAAAAAAGCTTCTTGATGTAGGATTCATGTGGTTGATAGACTATCCAAAGTGGGTTTCAAACCTTGTACAAGTCTCAAAACCCATTAGGCACATCAGGATATGCAAAAACTTCAAACATTTGAATAAGGCATGTCCCAAGGATAATTTCACTCTACCTAATATTGACATCATTGTGGATCTGACAACTAGACATGAAATACTTTTACTTATGGAAAAATTCTTAGGGCACAATCAGATCATGATAGCCAAAGAAGATCAACATAAAATAACATTTACATGCCCGTGGGGAACATGTTGCTAGAAACATGATGTAGTTTGGTCTCAAAAATGTTGGAGAAACTTATCAAAGAGCTATGACTTTGATTTTTCATGACATGATTCACAAGACTTTAGTGGATTATGTAGATGATGTTTTGGTTGAATCAAGAACAAGGCAAGAACATTTGGATGTGCTAGTACCAATATTTGATAGACTTGAGAAATATCAAGGGTGTTTGAATCCTAAGAAGTGCATATTTTGTGTCACTCCAAGCAATCTCTTGGGATACATTGTATTGTAGATGAGAATTGAAGTGGATCTAGTATAATTCAAAGCTATCTTAGATATGCAACCACCGCAAATACTTAAACAAATTTTAGGCTTACAAGCGAGATTACAATCTATTAGAAGATTTATTGCACAACTAGAAGACAATTGCCATCCCTTTTCTCGTCTTATCCACAATGGGATAGCTTACAAATTGGATTCAAACTATGACCAAGAATTTCAATAGCTGAAATATTATCTATTGATACCACCTGTCCTTATGCCACCCATAGTAGATAAACCAATGACTATTTACATTTTAGCTACTTTAGTAGCATTAGGTGCTCTTCTTTCTTAGCATAATGAAATAGGAAAAGAAAGAGATATTTACTACATCAGTAGGAAATTGGTTGGATACGATCTAAATTATTCAACTATTTTAAAAGATTGTCTAGTAGTAGCCTTCACATCCCAAAAAATTTAGGCACTAACTTCTATCTTACCAAATAAAGCTTATCTCTAAGGTGGATCTATTGAAATATTTTTTATCTAAAACTACTCTCATAGGATGCATGGTGAAGTGGGTAATGATCCTCACAAATTTAACATAGAGGTGGATTGAAAGGATATTAAGGGATAGGTCATCACAAATTAGCTAGAAGAGTCACCCATCTATGTGGAGAATCCTTTGGTATCTGAATTTCCTAAGGATTTAGTGTTTTTCCTTAGCACAACGAAGCAATGGAAGCTATATTTTGATGGCTCATACACACAACATGGTTCTAGAGTGGGTATCCTTTTCATCACCCCACAAGGTTATTGAATACCTAAATCATATAGGTTATCTTTCCCATGCACTAAAAAATATAGTTGAATATGAGGCCATTATCATAAAGTTAAGAATCACAATATAGTGGCAAATTCAAGAGCTAAGAGTATACGAAGATTCCCAGTTGATCGTGAACCAGGTTAATGATGACTATCAAACCAAGGATGATAAGATGACGCCTTACAAAAATATGATTGATAGTTTTAATGATTACTTCATCGACATAACATTTGAAAAAATACCTCGGGTCAATAACCAAGCAATAGATGCTATAGATACCATCAACTCTTTGCTAGATATGCCTAAGAACATTTTGAAATGCAAGTTTCTCATAGGTATCTTCTCATATCAAATTTTGACATCCCAAAATTTGAATCAATGTGTTAAATTGTTGGCCCTAGTTCCCCATAGTATCATGGCGTATGCACTTACCTTCATATCAGTATCCTCCCATTTGACATTACCCCTAACTTAAGAAAAAAAATTATCAGAAGAGCATCCCAATTTTTCATTCTAGGCAATACCCTTTATTGGAGAAGTTTCAAAGGTACATTATTGTGATGTCAACCAAGAGGAAGCTTTGATTGCAATAAAGGAAGTGCACAAAGGTACTTATGAGTCACATTCAATTGGTATAACTTTGACTAAGAAATTGTTGAGGATAGGGTATTATTGGCCTACTATGGAATAGGAAGCTAATCAGTTTGTCAAAAAGTGTTTGCAATGTCAATAGCATGGGGACCTCATCCATGCACTAGCTCAAGAGATCAAGGCTATTACTACACCTTGGCCTTTCTCATAGTCGAGACTTGACCTCATAGGAAAATTTACAAATACCTCATCAAATGGTCATAAATTCATTATCATGACCACTAAGTATTTCACAAAGTTGGTCGAATCCATACCCATGACCTACATTATAGAAAATAAAATATCTAAGTTCATCTTGAATTACCTCATTTTCCACTATGGTGTTCCTTAGACCTTTATCACAGACAATGGAACACCCTTTAAGAATCAAGATGTCCATGATCTATGTCAAAAATTTAACATACAACAATGATTTTATACTTCGTATTACCCCCAAGGAAACAATTAGTTGAAAGTGACTAAAACAATTATCCTCAAAATCCTTAAGAAGACTATTAATAACGTCGGTTGTGACTAGTAACTTCAGTTGAACCCTGCCTTTGGGAATACAAAACCAGCATTTGTATACCCAATGTACAATACCCTTTTCCATTGTATATAGATTTGAAGCCATTTTTCCTATCAAGGTCGAGCACCTATCACTAAGGGTTTCATTGCAACATTTAGTCACTAATAAAGAATATAGAATATCTATATTGAATGAACTAGAGATTCTAGATAATGTTGCTTGGAAGCTTTGAATCACTTACAACCTTATCAAAATCAACTTAGAAAAATTTACAACAAGAAGATCAAAATTTGGTGCTTCCAAGTAGGAGACCTTTTCTTAAAAGCGAATAAAAATATATGTTAGACTAGAATAGCAATGGAAAGTTTGAACCTAACTAGTTAGGACCATTCATTGTCACATCTAGCTATGGTTCGAGAGCATATCAACTATCAACTCTTGAAGTATCCCTTGCAAGAGCCTATCAATAGCATGCACCTGGAAAAAAAAATTTCCTAACTAGGAGGGGTTTCTCATATCTCAAAATCCAAGAAGAAAAATTAAAAAAGGATCAAAATAGTAAAAAATATGTGTGTTATAGCAAAAACCACTATGGTGGCACTTTGGGCAAGTACCTTAGTGAAAACCTATAAAAAAAGGTGCCTCACATAAATAAAGCGCCATTTTCCATCTACCATGGGCTCTTCAGATTATCCTGTATCCTTCATGCATCATTCATTCTTCACTTATTTAACCTATTTATCTCTTTCCACTTGTTTGCATCCATATCATAGCTTGGTATTCAACAAGTATCAATATCTTGCTTAGTTCTACTTGGCATACTCTTACTTGTTCATTTTTTCCTACCTATATCGAGGTAGTATATCATATCACACCGAGGGAATATTCATGTACCTACATCAGATCGGGTTCTTGTATATTCTCCTAAGGTTATTCCTAAAATTTCAAAATCCCAAAAATAGTCATATTTTCAAAATCCAAAACATCAAAACATCGGTAAAGTCAAAATCTCAAAAAAAATCCAAATCACATCAAAAACCCTAAACAGGTCTAAACATAAAAAGGTAAAAAACACTAGTCAAAATATGTCATCTTTGCACTTACATAGGCAAGGCCATCATCGATGTTCCCCTAAGACTTTAGGTTAGTCCTTTAGGAGTCCACCATTATAAACTAGCAACCTATAAAGATTCATGTCTCATCAATAAATGATCATTTGTTAGGAGTTAGTCAAACTACGTTATCAAGTTGTGTTTATGTAAGAAAGGCCATCACCAATGACTCCCTGAGGCATTAGGTGATTCCCCCTTAGATCTTGGTCTTGGTCTTGGTTTAAAATGCTAAAAATACAAAAACAATTGGAAAACGTAAAAAATTAAAACATTCAGAACTTTCAAAAATCCCTAAATAGCATAAAATATCTTTCAAAAATCATAAAAAGCCTCAAAAAACTTGGAAACCAAAACATTTAGATAACTTCAAAAGTTCAAAAATAACCTCAAAATATGATAAAATGTCAAAAACATTGAAATATTTAGAAAACAAACTACCCTTCTGGTTTCGTTTTCACTCGTAATAAACATTCATCCCTAATAATTTGGATGGCCATCTTCACCCTTTGATAAATACAAATGCAAACAAGTACAAAAAATTGGTAAAGCACAAACATTAAGGGTAAAGGTCTTGAATCTGGATCATGTTTAAGCATGTTTATTAATGTTCATATCAATGGCCTATCAATTAGTTAGAATTAATCAATTAGTCAATTTCCAATTTAACATTTCCTATGAATACAACTCCTACAATGGAAATCATCAATGGAAACCACTTTAATTATGTCATTTAGTAAGAGATATGAATAAAATTGACTGTTTGATTTGATCTTTTCTTATGGATTATCTTATTGACTCATTCTAATGATCTCTCAATGATGTCTATCAAAACGATTTTGAGAGAAAGGAATAGGGTAGTGGTTACCACTTTCATTTGTTGTACTTATTGGATATTCTTGTAACATGACCTAACATGGTTTTTGTATGTTAGGTATGAACAAGGATTCTCCTATCTCTTTATAGAGTCAAATTACATTGCATTAGATATAATTCCATCCTAGTTTTCAATACCTTAATGCATCATATATATTTTCTATATCAAAAATAAGGAATGATATGAAGAATGTATCATGTTGATGCCAAAAATTGACAAGGTAATAGCCTTGTGGGAAACTCAGTTAATAGGGGGACCAATTGTGCTAAACTGAGTGACCTCTGGGTTTTTAAAGAATCTTGCTTCTTTTGTATTTGGGTTCTTGGAATGGGAAAAGGAAGCAAATATAAAAAATAAAGATCTAACTAAGGCAATGATCCAAGATGTAGATGTAGGAATGGTAAATCTATCTTTTAAATGAGATTTAAGGGCGTTCAACAATCTACTAAGTCCCAAAATAACAGAAATCAAAGATGAAAACCTGAATAATTTATCCAATAACATAAAATAACTCCCATATACATTTACTGAAAATAAGAGTCAAAGACATGGTCTAAATCAGCAAATCATAGAAGTTTTGCAAACAAACTACTCAGTATAGTAATGGCACAGTATAATGTTTTGTCAAATAGCTAAGAAACAGAAAGGGAAAACAATGGCACAGTCTGTGAGTCATAAAATAATCTAAAAGAACAATACAAAAGGCTTGGTGTATTTTCACAAATTTTCTATATATTCTAGAACTCCATTTCGGAAGGAAGAAGCAATATATATAGAAAATAATCCCACTGCCTGGTGAGCCAGTGATAGAAAAGATTATGTTATCATGAGCAATGATGCCCAGAGCAATGATTTCCTAAGGTTGTTGCAACCAAAAAAGATTTGAGCCATAGAACGTAGTCACCTTTGAGCTAGATGCATCTCCTCCAAATGATGGTAGTGGTCCTAGTGTATAAGCAATAGAACCTCATGCAGACATGTGTCACTCACCCACAAAGTTAGTTAGGACACGTGGTAATATGGCAGGGCTTGTTGTTCACTCTTTCCTTCCCCTCAATGAAATACCCACATAGAAGACACGTGCATAAGTCTTCATTGCTAGCTCTGACTATGGAGTCCGCCAAAAAGTGTACATGGAACAATGTTACGTGGTGTGCGGGTGAAGCTCAGTTGAGAAGTGAAGGAAGAAATATTTTAAATGCCTGTGCTGCTGAAAAGTGGAAGCATGGCAGAGCACACCGAAGAAATAAAGGAGGGAATCCTTGAAGAGAGTGTTTGGTGGATACATGGCAGTAGTGGACGAATCTCTTCAAAAAGAGGCTCGAGGATATTCAAATGCATGGGGTGTGGGCCAGACTTATCAAAATACAAACAACCTAAAGGGAGGTCAAGGAATTTTATATCCACATATCCTAATCCTAGAAGCAAGAAAATAACCCTTTTCGTCACATATCTAATAGAGTCTCAAATAATTATGGGCTTGTTGGAATTTTGAATCAATCAACGGTTAATCTATCATTCATTTTATTCTTCTATCTTCTTTCCATGCTAATATTTCCAACTTGGTATTATGATAGTAATAAAATAATAACGCATCCATCCTAAATTCACAAATTGTCTACATACATCCTACATAATCATAATATGTCACATGAAAAATACAAAAATAAATGCATCTCATAGCATATACGTCATGCATCATCATTTATATCAGATGAGAAAAGATATCTCAAAAAGGAAAAAATAAACCATCAATTGCATACATTCATATCATATCATATCATAAAGCATACATATGCATCATAGTTATAAATAATATACATCACATCATATACATCATCACCATATAAACATCTCATAAACATGTGCATCCATACATCATCAGCATAAGCATAAATATTAAATAAAAGGTACATCAACAATATCAATACCACATCAGATCATCTCATCTCATATATATCAAAATAGTGGCTATCATGATAAAAATTAAAAGTAATGTTTGATCTCATCAAAATATATATAGGAGGATATCCAAAATTATCCAATGAATGAATATACATAAATAATCAGGTTGTACATAAAACATGTGTCTATATATAGAGATATCATTTTCTTTTTTGGTCTCCTGGTGGGATGGTGGTTGATGTCCTCTACCTAAAGGTTCTCGTACTGATGGCCTACCTACTAAGCCACTCAGTGCAACTCTAATGTTGTGAGTTAAATCTAGTTGTCGCCAATGTGGGGGAACATCTCTATAGTACAATATCTGATAATATGAAGCCTCTACTATGGCTCGTCCATAAAGCATAATTGGTACCAGTCTCCATCCTTGCACCTAGGCCTATATCTATGTAGTCACCTCAAGATGTTATCTTCGAGTTGTCTCATGTACAAGCTACAATGATAATTATTGGCTCTGTTGGCACTCCTGATCATTCTCCTATCTATATCTTTCTCGATCTATCCTAGTTTTATCCCTCTCTTGAATAGAAAAGTCTCGCTATTGGATGGTTTGATCCCTCTTAGCTATCAATGCTTGTATCCATAGATCTCTCAGATATAGACCCCATTTTTATGATGGTGATGGTGGAGGTGGTCCTGCCTGTCATAAAAGATACACCAGTGGAGGTTGATGTTTGTCTCTAGGAACCTTTCCATCTCCTAAAATGTGTCCATCATGAGGAGGATGTTGGGGAGGTTTTTGGGGTATTTTCCCAATCTATACTCTGCCTCTACCTCTACCTTGTCCTCATCCTACACCATGAACCCCCATTGGATTTTTCAATTTGATAGGGGCATGCTAAGTGAACCAAGCATCATAAGAAGATGTTGTACTTGGATCATCGGGTCCCCCTATGTAAACCCATGGTAGTGGAAGTATGTGTGAAAAGTCTTGAATAGCTACCTACATATCCATGGTGTCTACCCAATCTGTCTCCTTTCAATAATGCATGTGTATATAGCTCTATAAGTAGGAGGTAATACATCCTACTAGTCTCCAAACTGACTTGCAACCTTATCTAGAAGGTATCATTCAATAATGTGGTGATGGTGGCCCATAATCCATTGTGTCTATCTAGTGTATAAGAGCTCCTATTGATCATCCACCTATGGATGTGCTCAGAGCTAGGGTCTCCACCTGAAGGGTGTCATATCATCAATCACCCATCTCCAGTATGTCGTCCCTATGGTGCAGGAGCACCTTTACAACATCATGATTCCATTGAACAATTTTTTAAGGTTAATTCAATCATGTTGATTTTTCAATGTATTAAGGTCATTTAGACCATTTCTCATATGTATGAGTCATTTAGAGGTCATTGGATGTGTAGTAAGTCCAACTTTGTAAAAATGCAAAAGTTGTCAACATAAATTGCAAAAATTGTAAAAGTTGCATAAAGCAACCTTAAGAAGTTGAAAGGTCATTTTCTTTTTTAGGAATTGGTAGTTATTTGGAAAGTAGTTAGAAGGTTAAAATATAGTTTAATTCCTTTATAAAGGCCTTGTAAACCGATTTTGAGGTGTGGGTGATTGAACATTTGATTTGAATGAATAAAAGACACTATTTTCTACATTTTATCTCATAATTTCTCTAGCTTTTGGTGTTGTATGGAAATTTTATTGGAAGGATTACATTTCTAGTTTTTTCATGTGTTATTAATCTCAATCACCTTCCAACTAAACTTTTTCTTATGCATATTGGAGTTCATTTGTGGAAGTTATGGTGGTTTTATCGACTACAATTTTCTAGATTTCTCTATAATAGTCATGTTGCAGCGAATTGTGCATGCAGGTATTGATTTAAAATGATCTAAATCTTATATGGTTTGATATATGAATTATTTATCATTCTTTTGGCATTATTTTGACATCATTTCATTGAATATTAAGGAATTTATGCTCATTTTGGTAGAAACAGTCAAGTTCAGATTTTGACAAGGTCGCAAGCTCTCAAAAATTCATAACTCCATTTATATTGATTGGAATCCTCTAAAAATTTGTTTTTAAGTCTATTATATTATTTTCTTCAATATTATTGAGGTTTCAAGTGTAAGTTTTGAATATTTTGGTTCATTAGGTGATGCCCCAGCACTGTTACAATGCTTGGAAGAGCAATCAAGAAGGTTACGAATTGGTATTTGATAAAAAGTCTTGAATAAAGTTTGGAGAATGGTCTAATATGATTGTGAAGACCTATTTACATTTTTTTGTAATGTTAGAAAGTCAAAATGTGCTTGGGTTTGTATAGTTGGTTGTTTGTGTGGTCTAAAGAGACCTAGTTGCTGATTTGGATAGTCAACTTTGGAAAATTCACACTTTTGAAATATTTAAGTTGATGAATGGGCTTGGGTTGAACATTGTGATGTTGCTAAGATTTTTTTGGAATAAATAAATGATTTGGTGTCTTGTTTTTTGTTTGAGTGCTTTGGAATCAAGGTTTTGTGAAGGGAAAAGTGAATTTGAGATGAGTAATCAAACAAGGATGTTTTGAGTTTTTGTCTAATAAGATTGAGTGAGTTGTTTTTCTTCCTCTAATCTTTCATAACCATATCACTCTAGTATGGTGGAGTGTATTCATGGATCTATATCATTATAAAACTCTCTCCTCCTCATTTATTTTCATTCCACCTGATAAGTTGTGTCCTCACATATACACCCACACTCAGATGTGCAATAAATTCACTCCACCTGATAAGTTGTGTCCTCACATATACACCACCTAGTACATATCATAGTATAAAGAAGCTAGAATCATTGGGACTCATGCATATGTGATCATGTCATCAACCATCCCCTCTAGCACTAAACCCTCACTGACACTGAATCCTCGATTGCATCTATCTGAAACAAGAACTACCATAATCAACCCTATGATAACCAAAATTAGATCATTGACACATCCTCAATGTTAATGTAGGTCAATCTGGTAGCTCTCTACCCATAAGGTATCAACATATAACACCTGGAACATGGCCTCCAAGCCAAGGCTATGTCATGGATAACCCTCGCACCATGAATCAAAACTCGGAGGATGTTCCAAACATCCTCAAGTATGATGGTTGACTCGTTGATAGGGAGGTGGAATGCAGAAGTATTTGAGTGCAAACACTCTACAAGCATTGTCATCATTGAAAGGTATATGTGAATCTCTAACATGTGTGCAATAAATCCTAAACTGATGGCTCCTACAATGAATTTTTGATCATCCCTGAAATGTGCCACCCAAGACAAAATTTTGGGTCTCCTCTCCAATGATTGTAAGGGATGGAATGTATCTTGCACACAACATGTGCACAACATCATTTTTTTCTAAAATAAAAAAAAATATAAGTCATGAATCCTAAACAAACAAATGCACCACTTTAAACCTATGAGACTATATATTTAACTAAGTGTTCTTTGTTACAATTCTTTGTGTATGATTAATCTATTTAGATCAATTTTACTAATTGTAGAAAGAGGTAGAAGATTGTAGAAGAATGAGACAAAAATAAAGAAGTGACACAACATATACATGGAGAAACCCTTTCAAGAAAAAAACTCCACCAGAATCAATAGTGCTTGTACTATTTAACCTTAGAACAAAATTACAATAATATTGTATCAATCCTTGATTGATATGCTTCCTTGCCTTCAACAATCTTTCTTCACAACCTACACAAAACTCTCATACACTTTCTGTAGCACAAGATATCCATGCATTCCATGTGACCAAGCATGAATCCACACATCCCTTCCCATGCTTCGAACCCTCACACATGCACAAGCTCAACCTTCTTACCTACAATCAAGATTACAAACTCTGATGCAATTGTTGCAATAAATAGACAATTATGAGCATTGTAAACTCCAAAGATTTGATCAAAATAAGAGCATAAATCTCCTCTCATAAATCCACGCCTATATTGTGCAAGTAGAGTTTCACACTATAACATGAAGTCAAAACCAAAGTCTCCTCAATTTAGGTGCCCCAAATTGAACACTTAACTGATAGTTGGTCAAGAAAATATCTTGCAACCATCACCAAAGTTGGCACCCAAGAATGGGCCCACTTAACTCAACCTTGTAAATATATTCTCATGCAAAATGTGTTAACTCAAAGATGCCAACTTGGGTGCCCAAGGTGGGTCCAAGTCAATCTTAGTTAACTAAAACATATCTCTCCACAATTCATGCAAACGTTATGCATGATTGGTCATCCCCACTTAACTGAATGTATCCACCTATTATCTGTCATGCAACTAAAGTCATTATTCATGCAACTCAAGTCAACTAGCATTCAACTGAAACTAGCTACATGAAACTGAAGATAACTTAACTGAACTGAATTGAACTAAATTGAACTAAACTAGTAATGAACTGAACTAAACTAAACTAAACTAAACTCCACTCATGTAAATATCAATTCCTAAATTGTAGGACCTTTACATGTATTACTGAAGTGTTATCTATCCTTCAAACAGTTAACATAAGCAAGGTGGGGTCCACCTTCCATGTGGGCACCCTATGCGCTCCTATTTTGTAGGAGCTCTTCTTAGGCATCCCCACATGTTCCTGATCATTTAGGAATAATTAAAAATGTCAATTTACATGTTCATTTCATTCAAATCTAATCTCTTTCTAATCCTAGTCTTGGGGAACACTTTCCAAAGACTTAGGAGATACATGAAATATGTTTAGGATTCCCAACATACTCAAGTGTGCAATACTATTAAAAAAGTGTGCATCCTATTCCCAACATAAACAAGTGTGCAATACTATTAAATTTTCAACTACATCATACTTTTACAAGTGCATTTTTAAAATTCATATGCATAGCTATTTTGCAAGTGTGTTGCACTAGTATATTTCATAGGTGCACTACTAAAAGAAATATGCACAACACTTTTACAAGTGCGCGTAGGTTCTAACACGTGTCGCTACAAGTGTGTCGCTCTAGAAAAAAAAAATTGCATGAGTTTTTAACAAGTTCATCACACTTTTACAAGTGTGTTGTTGGTGACACAAGTGTTTCATCGACTGTAACAAGTGCATCTCTGAAATTGCAGTGCACTTGTAACCAATTTTTGACCTAAAAAACTAATGCATAGAAAAGCATGTAAGCAAAAAGTTTTGAGGTATGTATCAAGGGTATTGTGTCGACTAGGTACTAGAACTCATGGACTTGATCTATGAGGTGTAGTGGGAGCACATGGTTAGCCATCATGTCATGAGATCTGAAGGGTTTCTCTCACAATCTCTCAAATTACCAATCTCAAAGTGTGCAAATGAGTTGGAAAATGACCCTTGGCCCCTTTATGTTTGGAAATTAGGATTTTTGACATAGTAACAAGGTGAAAACTTAGGATTTTGTCCTTGTCTCTCCATTTTTGAGCTTGGTGGCCTATTTCAAGCATTTTTTTAGTGTCCTAGAGCTTATTTTTGTGTCCTCTTTGCAATTGAACCGATCTTATTTTCTTGTCATGATATTGACCTAAAAATAAAAATTTGTGCTTGATCTCTCAAGGGGGTAGTATACCAGTAATTATTCCTTTCTCTAGGGCGTAGTGGGGCATCCAAAAAAAATATGAATTTTTAAATTTTTGATCTGAGCAGTGACATTGATCTAGGAAGTGTCAGTTCTTTGAACCAATGTAGCAAGCACCTCACTTCAAAGAGGGGAAAATGTAGGCACATAATTTTTTCCTGATCAATATCACACATTTAATTCAATTTACTAGCACCATTTCATCCTGATTCGACCATTTTCACCACATTTAAAATTGAATAATCCCAATTTTTTAATTAAATTCATCATTATCCTCTATTAAACAGATAATTAACATTATTGGATTAATTCACCTTGCTCATGCTATTTTCATCCTATTTGATTAAATAATGTGAATTAGTTGATTAAATCCCTTAATTTATCTCATTTGATTAAATAATCTTAAGTGTTTAATTAAATATCATTAATTCCTCTTTTTAATTAAATGATCTAATTATTTAATTAAAATCCTAAATTCTCTCATCTTGCACAATTAAATAATATCTTAATTATTTAATTAACTAATATCTTTTAATTCCTCCAACTTATCCACTTGGAAGGGAATATTCTTAGGAATATTTCTACAATTTGAATTCAAATATTTCCTTCCAAATAGAAATATCTTCCAACAAGTTTCCAACATTATTCCTAAAATTAAGGTGCTTGCATATTCTAAGTCAATTGCAATCCTTGATTAACTTTATCAATCCATGTGATCTTTCAATTTTATCCATGGATTGGAATCCTTGATCCATGTCATTTCCTCTCATCAATTTCTATCCGTTGATTAACTAAATTGATCCTAAGTCATCCTAGCCATTGGTTCACCTAAAATTATTATAAATAGTTCCCATTTTATGAGTTATTGATCTATCAACATTTAGAGTAATTGCACTATAGCCATTTTTATCATCATATTTGAGAGCATTTTACATCCATTTCTATCAATTCACCATTAAAGCATCATTCAAAGCTTTTTTCAACAATGGGATTAGGAAAGGGTTGATCATTTCACATCAATTCAGCACTAATCCCCCAATGGGATGAGGTTTGAGTGTTAATTAGTTTGTCATTTCAATATTTCAAGTTGTTTTGTATTTTAATGGCTTCTTAATTAAAATTTTAAGAATTTCATTGAGAACTTGAGTTAATTAGGTTGATTGATTGATTTGATTGTTCATTTCAGTTGTGTTTAGCCTAAATACTATTCATGTTCATAATTTCAAATCAAAGGATAATGAGAAATTAGAAATACTAGCATGCCTAGATAGTTCACTTCCAAATAAGAATCACCTCAAGCTCAATCCCAAGACCCTGCTTATTGTTCCTTCTACCTTCATCTTAACTCTTCTTCTAGCCTCTTTCCACTCTCAAAACTTACAACAAATAACTAACTAATTCAAAAAAACTCTATTACTTCTCTCTATTGCACTCAAAATCACATTGCATAGAAAAACTACAGCAACATGTAAGCTAATGAAATTCTCAAAGGAATGAATGTGTCAAAGAAAAAAGTATTTCCTCTATGTATACTAAGAATTGAGAAGCTCGTTGCTATAATTTTTCTACTCAATTCACCACCTTTTCTCTCCATTTTGACACCACTTAAACTATAACACAATAAAAATGAACTCTACTCCATAATAGGTTGATGTGGCTTCCAAAAAAAATATAGAAAAAATGCATAAATAGTCCTCTTACTCAAGGTCGAGTCACCCCAAAAACTATCCGCACTGGTCCTTTTACCAAGTCAAATTGTTGCAATGGTTATCTATAGGTTTCTTATTCTCTTAGAGTTGTTAATCGCTTGCCACAAGCTACCTATGGCATCTATGTTCATGGATGCAAGTCAAAAGCAATACAAACTCTGTTTATTTTGTGCCAACTTTTGGTTTGACCAAGTTCAATGTTACATTGGTGTACATGGATTTTAACTTTGTTTCCTATTTTCCTTTTAACTCTTGTTAAGGTACAACAATTTGTGCTCCTAGTTTTTTCCAAACACATATCATAACATATTGACTTGGTTAATACTTTAAGCTTGTTCTTTTCAACACTATAAAATCAATGATATAATATTGTTCCAAAACCTACGATATTATATTGTTTCATCACTATTTTATACATAGTGCCTTAACTTCCAATTACTTTTCTTTAATTAAGTGATCATGACACTTTATTACTTCACATTACTTAATGCGATGATAACATTTCATATCAACTATTATATATATATACATATTTAGTAATATGTACATACATACATATGCATATATTAATATATGTATATGTATTTATAATCATGATTGACAAATGGGTATTTAATATATATATATCATTATTTTAATATCCATAATAAACACATATATTTATATATTCATCGATTGATATATATATATATATATATATATAATGCATATGTATATACATATATGTCATATGTGTGCAATCGATATCCTTATTCATATGATGTATTCGTGTATTGGTATGTGTAAGTATTTATACCTATGTATACTCACACATGTATATGTTCACATGCATGAGTTGTCATTTTTGCATACATATAAACATATTTACATTCTATGTATATACTTATCAATTATTATATAAATATAAATACACGAAGAAGAACTTTACAACAAATACAGAGATTTAGTCATGTAAACCAAGCTAAGAAATAATCAAGAAATCAAAGACTAAAAGAAAATTCATTTCGAATCATCCCCAAACTATGAGCAAAGGTTTACTTACTTGATTCCTAAACTAACTTTACTCAACTAGACCAAACTGGGATGTGAGTGTGTGATAGTTCAAGTAGGTACATTAGGGTTTACCAAACTAAATTCCTCTCCTGGCTAATACTCACCCTATCTTCCTGGAGTGCTTGATTCCTTCCCGCATCCAACTTAGTGCATCACAATAGTAGTTAGCTGATAAGATAACATACATTTGCATCATAAAATCATTTCAAGTAATCAAATTGCAATACATATTCATTCATTGTATTTTCCATCAAAATATTTAAAACATTATCATATATTAAAGCATTTTAACCATAAAAGCAATAATAAAGTAATAACACAATGGGGTGTAACAGGTCCCACTATCAAAAAGTCAAAAATAAATTCTACAACTTAGTTTCCATGGTTTGACAACAATGATGACAACTTGTGCAACAATGAAAAATTTCTCCTTCAATATATCTTCAATTCTTCATCAACCTGTAATCTGCGCATACACAAAGAGAAAAAAAATATTTTATTTATATGGGGGTTTACCTTGGTCAAACCCCGAGTTTGGTAATTAAACCTTGATATAAAGATAATGAAAATGTAATGAAATAATGAATGAACAATGCTTGCTACAACTCACCACCCTTCAATAGCTTCCCTTAGAGGGATAAAGTCAAACACATCCCTCCAAAGGAATTTTATCTTTCTTTGGTTGATTGATTTAGATAATTGAAATGCTTGGATTCTTTAGGATCAACAATGCATATTATCCTTCACAAGATGACATGAACACACATAAACTTAAACATGATGTTAGGATCTCAATTGCTGCAACAAATGATTGATAAATCTACTCTTGAATGCTCTTGACAATGATATTTTCTCATAGGATTTATCTCATAAAGTGTGTTAGATTTCAAATGATCAAATGACTATGTATTTATAGGTGTTTATCTAATTTCCCAAAAAATAGATTTCAAAATCCAACAATTGCAAGTTGAATTTGAATCATTAAAATGCTACCAAAAACATATTTTAAAATGGGTCTCGGCACTTAAAGGGGACCCCTTTTCCCCTAGGCGAATGGGTCCTAACCTATAATTCTAGGACACACATATTCCATGGTTATTTAATTATTAATTTTATTTATTTAATGTTCGTTATTCTTTCAAAATATAGGAAAAATAAGGCTTTGGAATGCATAATTTGGAAAATTAGAAGCTTAATTAAGTCCACTAAATTAAGGGGCCCAAACATAGTGTGAAATTATAAAGGTATATAATTTTCTACACTAGATTAAACCCCCACTTTAGTGAGAGTATGAACTTATGCTCATACTCAAACTAAAGTAGAAAAATATGTGTCAAGAGGGGTCCAAGTGCACAAATATTAATGAGATAGGATGACAAAGATCAAAGAGGATGATCAAGCCCCAAAGATCAAAGATCCCATGTCAAACCAACATAAGCACAAAGGACACACATGTGTGTAAGATATGTGTAGCAAGACAAGATACACAAGCATACAATGCCAAAGCTAGTACAAAAAGGTAAAGGGATGGATCAAGCCTCAACTGTTTGTCCAAAAGAATGGATCAAGCCTAAGTTGTTTGTCCAAAAAATACACTCGCAATGGATAGTGTAGTCTGGTATACACTAGGTGAGCCCCAAAGACAAAATGATTAGAAACACACACTTAAGTCATCACAAGTGCGTACCCATAAAAAGGTGGTAGATGGGAAAAGTCATCACAAAATGTGTACCCATATGTAAACCATACCAAAAGTTATGCTCCCTGATAACCCTGATAAGGTGCCACAAAATGATCAATGCATTATACCAACACTACACTTAGTTCAACCCTTGTAAACAAAAGTAAAGAAAAATTTCAAACTAAAAATGAAACTGACCTTAGGAAGTGAAAATGCCAAAATGAAATAACACCAATGTATGCCCCCACTTTAAAGGAATTTCTAAACACCATGTTGTGAGAAATTAATTTAAAGTATAAATGATAAATTAAAATTGATAAAAGGGAAATGAGGGCTTATTTGGAATTCCCTATGATAATTTGATATGTTTGCAAATAAAGTTGTTGCATGAATAAGGGTTTCCCCCACATGCAATATCAAAAGATAACACATAAGCCACGGATTTGAGGTTCGTGTATGTCTTTGCTATAGTGATATAATAGAGGTTTAAACCATCATCATTCCCAAAATACTCATAGAACAATGAACACAAAGGAAGAATGCGTGCATAGAGAGAAAAAGAAAAGAAAATCTCTTGGGTCAACATGGAAGAGACCTAGGTGCCTCAACGCCTTGTATCATCATGAGTTCAAACCCCTCACTTGCACTGGGGGGATTGTTGAAAGGTGTGTTCCCTTGGTATCCTTGTCATGTGCAACACAAATTTCAAGTTCATGACATGGCTTAACCACCTCTTGTGGATTCATTAACTCTAGTTGATGCATTGGGTATTAACAGGTCAATCTTTTGGTGCAACGACAACCATCTTTACAACAATCAGTACTAGCATTTAAATGAATACAATGGCACAATTTTGAAGCCAATTGTCTCCTTATGTACTCTTTGCAAAAATTATAAATGAAATTGATAAAATATCATTTGATTTGTCTTGATTGTTGTTCTATTAGATGTATGTTTTCATTGATGCTCTTATTCAAAGAATAGGTTAAATTCTTTAATGGAAGTATAGGTTTGTGTGACACTATGTAGGAATTTGATAATATAAATGGTTTATTATTTTGAGTATGAAATTGTAATGCAATGTTGTATAGATTTGTAATTCTTAGATGAAATGTTGTTATACCTCATAGTTTATTTTTAATGTGAATTCATGCCCTTGGTTAAGGAATCAATCTAGAATTTATGCCTAAAGTTTCAACTCTAATATCTCTCACATTTAAAAGAACAATCATAAAGTTTAATTTCTAAAAGTTTTATGAGACTATATATTCTCTTTCTTTAGATTGTTGAATTCTTTAAAGAATTTTCCAGATCTTATATATTCTTCATTTATCAAGAAAATTATATGAGAATATATATGTTATCTACAATGTACAAGGTAAATTGGCATAGGATATCTAATTATATTATAAAGGATCACCCTCTCAGGTTTCACAGAGCCCAAAGTGTTGAGGAAAAGTTCTTTCAATTTTCACCTATTTGTTGGCTAGTCCCTCTAGATAACTAATAATCGGAAATGACAAAACCATAGGTTATCTATGAGATCTGGTTGGGAATTAAAAACAACCAATATATCCTTAACCTATAATGGAAGGAATCTAAACTTCACATAAAATTCAAATGCATGCAACGAATTCATTCAAAATATCAAAATACACATTAAAAAGTAGATTTCAAAATTACCCTTTCTTCCACTTTCTTCCTCTAAAGGATCCTTGAAACTTTTAGCCAGCTATGCTCCCTCTTAGATTCTCAATGTTAGATGCAACAATGGGAGGAAGAACGTCATCTTTTTCTTTCATGGGTAGTGTTTCATCTTCCAAATTAAATATACCCTACTCAGGCCTAGCATTCACTTCTTGACCATCACCCTATCATGCCTTCCATGTAAGTTAATGGTAAATGAAACTTGAATGCATCAAAATAGAAAAAACTAAACCAACCAAAATTTAGATTTAAGAGTTCATTTACACATTACCTTTTTCTTTCTCTCTAGAAATGTAAATATTATTTTCCTTCTTTCCTTCTTCCTCTTACTATTGTATGAGCACGTTGTAGATTTCACCTCCTTTGCTTCACAAGGAAGTTGAAGGAAGTCATTTTTACCATACACTAGGAAGACCCTTTCAGTAACACTCCTCTACATGTTATATTGTAACCTCATTTGGTAGTCCACATCATTCTCCATATTTTGATGATAATGTTTCACTTTCTCAGCAAGAGGAAGCGAGTATTTTTATTGTCCCCCTGTTGCACTTTGGTCATGATTTCATGGTGTCAGAAGAGGAATTCAGTGTTCCAACACCCTATGCATGTTGAGCATTCTGAAATCCAAAAATATTTTCGCTTCCTTGATGCTACATGAACCGTATGTACAGTAGTATACATATTTTCTACCTAGTCATTCTATTTTGTGATGAGCAACATACTAGATAATAAATTTTGAAAATAAAATAGCATATACCATATTTGATATTAACACAAACAAAATACACAACATAAACACACAAAAAAATGATACAATAATTTAATTTTTACATCTACCTTCCTGTCCTTCGCATCACCCCGTGCATCATTCACACCCTAATCATCGTTATGGCACCCTATGCATCCTCATACTCACTAGGCTTGTCATGATCATCAACTTTGTCGACATCAACAAAATCATGTTTGTTAGGGACCTTCTCCTCATCTTCAGCCTCCTCCTCATCTTCAGCCTCTTCCTCATCTTCAGCCTCCTCCTCCTCTTTCACCTCCTTCTCCTCTTTAGCCTTGTTATGTTGATTATCAACCTAAATCAAATGAATGATATACTATCAAAATCATTATATTCATAACAAAAAATAAATTTTGCAATTGAAATTGTAAAGAACATTGATTCGCGCATTGGAATGAAAGAATTATGGGAAGTTCACAATAAATTATTGAACAATATTCCTCAGACATCCTTTCAAATTCATTGGTCACCTCAATAGTATTCATCACAATATGAACCACTTTTTTATTTTAAAGGAGGCATCCTTGGTTCTCTGTAAAATGTAAAAAAAGTTGCAAGTGTTACAGACAGTTAAAGTTCCAAAATTTATTACATTATTTGTTGTAAGGAAGCATATATGTTTTTAATCATATGAGGAAACTAAAATGAAAATTCTATTGTAACTAAGAACTCTTATACTCACAACCCATGATGTTTTCCAACATACAAATATATTGTGTGCTTTATTTTATGATGATGTGAAGAAATTGAAATGCATTTTTTATTGTAACTAACAGTTGTGGAAAATTTTGAAGGTTCCTTTCATTACATTTGTACATTGTAAATAACAAAGGGTTTTCAAGACATCATATTGTGAATTAAATTATAGTTTGGAAAACACTGGGTGTTATAAAACCTGCATCATATAAGGAAATTGAAATGCAATATTTAGTCTACCTAAGACTTGTTAAAAATTTTGAAGGTGGACTTGATTACATTCTTACTATCTACAAAAAAAAAGGTTTTCATTATATTCATATTATTTTCATATAATGTAGTTTCCAAAACATGGGAGAAGTTAATCTCTCTACAAAATGGCATGTCTTAGACATTATAATATAACACCCCATCCCCCATACGATGGCATCCTTACAAGATAAGATTGAAAAATGGATGTTGATGTACATTTAGGTGCATGTGTCATTATTCTCAAGTCATGTATCTCGTCACCAGAAAATGTGGCATTCCAACAAGATTTAAAATTAATGCCCTATTTTTGAAACAACACATTTGAAATTACTTATTTTGAAAAAACAGCCACCAACCCACTATTTCACATTTTGTGAGTTGTTGGGGAGATTGAAAGAAAGCATAAGAAGAAGTAGAGTAGTCATTCTCCCTTCCAAGATTCATGTGAGGTGCAAGTAGCTAGCTAGGTGGTATGTATATCTGCCAAAAATATGTGAAGCATTCTTGTATTTATCATGTCTATGAAATACCATTTTGTTAGGAGATTGGCTACGTCTATAAATTAGTGGGTGACTAACCAAATTGAGGTGAGGGGTGACAAGACAATTGGGTTGTTACTATGTAAATCAAAAAAGGTTTTAATTGCATTTATATTATTTTGTTAAATTGAAGGTTAGAAAACACTCGGTGTTATCAAACCTACAATGCACATGTTGTTTTAAAACCCTCTACACATAACAACCCAATTGGTTGGTCACCCCTCACCTCAATTTCATTAGACTTATGTATCCCCCATTAGTAACTCCTCCTCGTGCTCTTTTCCCTTTATCTTTCAACATGCACAATGGAATAGCTAACAACTCACATTATGTTTTCCAACCAGCAATCATTTTGTGCATTTTTTTTGTTCCAAACATATGAAGAAATTGAAATGCATTTTTTACTCTAAATAAGAGTTTTTATATAATTTGAATGTGAACTTCATTACATTCTTAATTTCTGCAAAAGAAAAGGTTTGCATTACACTCACATTGTTTTCATCTAGTACAGTTTGTAAAATAGTGGGTGACTAACCAAATTGAGGTGAGGGGTGACAAACCAATTTTTTGTTACTTTGTAAATAACAAAAGGATTTGATTATGTATTTGTATCATTTTGTAAAATTGTAGGTTGGAAAACACTAGGTGTTGTCAAACTTGCAACCCACATGTTGTGTTAAAACCCCCTAAACATAGCAACCCAATTGGTTACTCACCCCTCACCTCATATAATTTAATTACACAACCAACATAGCATTTTCCAATGTGCAATTACATAGGCATGTCATTTTTCGTGTCTATGTGCATTACTAGAGAACTATTTCAATTGCAAAAAATAAGTGCAAGTTGGATTTCCACAATGGGTTGTGAATTATTTTATTATTCTTCCTCAAATAGTTGTGGCATGAATATTAAAAACGTAAATTTTATAAAACCTCAATAGAGAAGCACATGAACAACTCAACATACCACCATGGAATTCCCACTTCCATGCCACAACATCTATTCAATATAGGTGATGTCATTAGGTGGTGGGATGTGGATCATATATTTTTTTTAAACTTTTTTTTTGGAAAATTCCACATCATCAGATAAATAGTTAATGGTGTATTTAGAAAAGGAAATTTTATTCACTTTTTTTAGAATAAAAGTTTTAGAATTCATCAAGAATCATAAACAATAAAATTTAATATAAATATAGAGCATTTTTTATAAATAATCTACATGATTCGATATACAAAAATCGATGACTTAATTTTTATCATAGATTTTCACACTAATTCATTGACATTTATGCAACACATTCACACAATGCAAAGCATCTAGTTGGTAAATCAATATCGTAGGAGTACAATTACTTGTGAGACCACATGTATTTTACATTAGTGATGATAAAGAGCATAATACATACTTCTTGAAACATTGATTTCAATCATTTTATATCACTCTTTTTGGAAAAAGATGTAAGAATTTAATTATTTCTTTAGATGGCTTTGCATCACAATTCTAATTTCATATCCTTTTTTCTACATTTTGTTAAATTGATTGAACTATAAATAAGCCTCATATTTAGATGTTTTAGCGATTTTCATGGGAAAAATAATGCAAGATATAATATCAAATATACACTAAGAAAATAAAGATCAATTATGAGGAAGCTAATTTAAATGGTGTGGTTTCTTTATTCATGGTATTTTAACCATTTCACATGGCATAGTCACACTTCAACGATGAAACATCCTCCACATAAAATTTTGGGATATAATAGGTCCCCAATAATGTAACATTTATTTCATTTTGATTAAACTATAGATTATTTGCATTCCCCACACTAAGTATCTCACTTATAAATAAATCAAAATTTCTAAATGCAAAATAAATTTTGGAAATTTAACTATCCAATACACTTGTAATTCAAGCTAAGAGAGCTAGAATCACCTATATTTAGTGTAGATGCTTCACGTCTCCTCAAGCATCATTCATAATCCACTTTCCCTTGTTTTATTCAATTTTGTTTCATCACCTATACCAACCACTTGGATGGAAGACAAGTGTTAGCAATAGATTAAATTGGTAAATTAAAGACACTTGGTGCTACAAAGAATTCATTTTTTTCTAAATTTCATCGATGTTGGATTATATGTTATGTTGACTGCAACATTCCAGCTTGTACAGACAATAAATAAACATATCAAACTATACAATGGGAATTTAATTTCTAATTTAACCTATTTATAGCACTAGTAATATATATAAATAATTATATCTGCCATTTTTCTATTCTGTTGGAACTATGAAGAAGTGAACGTTCATTCAAATATATAAAAAAATTAGCTCCACTGACATTTTTTTTTATGACATACTATTTATAAATGTAATTACACAAAATAATTACAAGTTGGAAAGTACAATGTGGGTTGTTCATTATTGAATTTTGCATGTTGAAATTTAAAGGGTGTAGAGCATGGGGAGGATTTTTGGGTGCAGGATACATAAATCTAACCAAAATGAGGTGAGGGATGACCAACCAATTGGGTTGTTATGTGTAGAGGGTTTTAGAAAAGCATGTGTGTTGCAAGTTGGAAAACACTCAAACCTACAGTTTTACAAAACATTATAAATGTAATCAACACCTTTGGTTATTTATATAGTAATAACCCAATTGGCTTGTCACCTCTCACCTCAATTTGGTTAGTCACCCATTTTTTTACAAACTACACTATATGAAAACAGTAACGATGTAATGAAAACCTTTTCTTTTATAAATATTAAGAATGTAATGAAGTTTACCTTCAAAATATAAACAACTCTTAGTTAGAGTAAAAATTGCATTTCAATTTCTTCATATGATTAGAAAAATAAATGCACTAAATGATACAGGTTGGAAAAATAATGTGGGTTGTATGTTATTTCATTTTGCATGTTGAAATCTAAAGGGTGTAGAGCACGAGTAAGATGTGTGGGTGGGAGATACATAAATCAAACCAAATTGAGGTGAGTCATGACCAACCAATTGGGTTGCTATGTGTACAAGGTTTTAAAACAACATGTGGGTTGCAAGTCAAATGATAACACCTAGTGTTTTCCAACGTATAATTTTACAAAACAGTATGAATGTAATCAAAACCTTTTGTTTTTTATTATAGGAAAATAAAGTTTTGAAGGGGCCCAAAAACCCTTTACAAAAAAGACCACTAATTTTAAAGATAATCAAAACATACAAAGAAGCCAACCATAAGCAAAAAAACAAGTGAACAACAAACCAAAAAATAGGATAGAACCAGCAAGCCATTGTAGATTTTTCAGAATATAAATTGCTTCAAGATCACTAGTAATGATCTTCTCATGTGCATTTTCATAACCTCAATAACCTCCTTGTCAAAAATCCCAAAATTCTTCTTAGTCTTGTTGCGCATATGGGTACAAGGGCCCTTATCATTTTCTCCCCCCTTCAAATCTTTAGGGAGATCTACCAAACTAGCAGTAGCATCTTTCAACACACCTAAAGAGTACCCTTTCCATATCTTAGCCTTTTCATTGAGAAATTGGAGACCTTCAGTGTTATTATGGATGGTTGTCTTATTCACTTTAACCACAATTTCTAGTTTCTCATATGCCCTTGAAATTTTATCTTCCAAGACTAAGATTCTAAACTCAAAATCCCTCTTCAATTTGAGCATGTCATCAGTAATAGTTTTCAAAACATTAAATAGTTGGTTTACCTGGTCATAAACAGAAGATCCCTAAAGGTTGGTGTTAACTCCAGTATTATTAACCAAAGATCAGACCTTAACATTGGTAAGGTTCATCTCATGAAACATCCATTTGAAAATTATGAAGAAAAATGTTGAGTTGTCCTTCGCCATGACCAACATATTCAAAGAATCTTCCTAGTTGAAGTTAAAAATATCACTGTCATCAACTACAAATTATCCTTCAAAACATAAAAAGTGTCCTATACATCCTGGAAAACATTTTTACCTTTATAACCACCATCAGGATCATTAATTTTGCATTTAGACTTCACCAACTCAACAACATCAAGAATACCTAGCTCCTTATCCTTCACACTTGACCTTTATCAACAAACTGTTGGAGATCATCATTGAGACTCTCATTAGTATCTTCACTAACATCATCCTCTTAAGGCCTAAATTTCCTACTACCAAACTACAAGGCCCTTGGCCTTCTTCGGACTATTAACACCATCCAGCTGCTTCTTCCTCTTCTGCTCTAAAATAGGGGACTCAACCTCCTCACCCACTTCATCAGCACCAACAATCTTCTTCTTGCTAGAGGAAAGGCCCTCACTCTTCACCTTCAACTTCTCAATATCAGGGGTCAAGAATTTTCCTTTCTTAACCTTCTAATATTTATAAAATACTTTATGAATCTCATCCTCCTCGCTACCAATAATATAACCTTCTGACCTAAAGGGATGGTGAGAATTTTTTACCTTCTTTTTAAGCTTTGGATCAAAATCCTTAGGAAGCTTTGAGAAGACCTCCATAGAGGCATCTGACCCATCCTTAGAATCCTTGGTGGAAGAACCCGTATTAGAGTCTATATCACACCCAGACTTTGACTATTTATAACAACTTTTATTTATTTTCTTGGGTTCATCTAGAATGGATGACTTAGCATCATCCATAATGAGTAAAATTAACCCTTTATGAAGAATAGGGTTCTTGGGGTTTCTCTTAAAGTCCTTAATGGCATTTTTTAAGGAGGCCAATAGAAAATAGGGGAAAGACACCCTCTTCTTATGTATAAAATGGTTTAACAACACAAAATGATAACCAGCAAGAACAAAAAAGTGACCTTTCAGAGTAATGTACCTCATAATTTCCATATCCAAATCACCCCAAATGGGCTTTATAGAACTACGAGAAAAATTGCCACATTTAGCCTTCTACAAATGCTTCCTTTCATTCTTCTTGAAGAAATATTTCATGACAGCATTAGACTCCTTTTTATCCCTGTACACTTTCTTTCCCCCAATCGCCATACCAGTAATACTTCTAGATAATCAACTCCTCAGTTATACTGAATTCTAGGCCAAACACCCTCAGCACTCTATTTTTCCATCCATTAATGAAGGCCTACGAAACCACTAGATCAAAGCCATGAATTCTCTTAATGTAGGGAATGATACCACCCTCCACCAAAAGAACCCATGATATCTTTGTGTTGCTTTTTGTAGTATTAGAAGAAATTGGCTTAATTTGATTCCTTTTACCACCCATTTCAAACGCAAAGCAGAGCCACAACAACTTCAAGTATTTGAAAATAATACAAAAGAGAAAAATCCTCAAGAAGGAAAAGGCTCTACAGAAACCCAAAATCTATGTGGAAGTATTGAAAAGATTGGAAATCATCATTATCCTTAAATGCAAATATCTTCGGACATTAGTAACATCATTAAACTAAAATGAGCTCCCCTCAAAAGCATCACACTGTGATGTGAAATTTTGTATGAGAAACAGCATGTGACTTAAGATAATCATGAAGGGAACCCTTCACCTAAATGTCTTGCATATCATTATTAACAATAGTTTGAATATCAATGGGAAGGGGGTCAATCCTATCCCACTCTCTAGGCTCAATAACCCCAAATTTTGCAAATTTATTTACTATCCCATTACCCTCACAATAAATGTGAGATAAAATATTGCTCAAAGGTATTCAATATAGCCAAAGTATTAATTATGATAGGTTCAATAGACCAACGAGGGGGGTTAATATTTTTAAGGAAATTAATGACATTTAGAGAGTCACCCTCAAGTCAGACCTTCCTAAATCCTTTAGACTGGGGTAGTTTTAGACCATGGTAGGCAGTTGATGCTTCCACAAAGTGGTTTTTCTAGGTTCCCAAAGGGAGCGCCACCGTAGAAACAAACCTACCATTAGAGTAACACAACACTGCCCCACAACTAGCAGGTCCCAGATTACCTTTCATAGTTCCATCAAAATTGACTTTCACCCAACCAGTAGGAGCTTGCCAAACAACATCCTTCCTAGAAGCCTTGCCATTCTTCAAGGGAAGAGAAATATCACAGGGGAGGTTTCAATTCTACGAGACAAGATAATAACAAGAAGAGACAAAAAATTTAGGCCCATTTTGAAAAGACAGCTCAAAGAGAAAATTTTATTTGATGGCAACTCAAATCTTAGAAGAAAGCCTGATAGGGGAAAGAGAGGCATCCCTAAAAATTCTCTTGTTTCTTTCCAGCCAAATGCCCCACACCACATGAGGAAAAATAAGAGACCAAAGAAGGCTAGAGAATAATTGGAAGAAGGACCCAACCATTAGGACCAAATATCCCCAATAGAAGAAGGGAATATCTAGATCAAGTTCTAGAGAGAAAGCACATGGGCCCAAACATCCACCACATACTTGCAACCAACCAGAATATGGTATGCATCCTTTGTAGCCTCTTCACAAAGATAACATATGTTAGGCATCATAAAACCTGTAATGTCCCTTACTTGACTTGCCCTAGAATTTGCTTGTTCATTATATTTAGGGTTTCTTCTTTCCAATTGAATGTTCTCCTAATTTCAATAACCCTAAATTTGAATCATGTATTCACCATAGTGACACATATATGTTAGCACTAATATCTAGATATCCAAAACAATACAAACATGATTCACAAAAGTAATAATGAAGACAAAGGAGGAGTGGCATGGGTAGATATGTATGAAGCTATCCATCTAAGCCCAAGAGAAAAAGTGTCCCATCAAGACAACCCACTTGGCCTCGAGTTGAACATCCAAACTAAGATCATTCCATCCTCAAAGTGGTGTGCTTAGTGGAAACACTTGTACCTACTTTCTCTACCCACGTCATCACCTCAAAAGAAACTTAACTAACTAGGGAGGGTTGGTTGAGCTTATAAGTGGCCTAGGTCTACCACCCCTCCATGGTCACAGTGGATTGTTAAGTGGGACCCCCACCCCTCCATGGCCACAATGGATTTTTAAGCGAGGTTTTTAGGAACCACTTACCCCAAGCCTACCTCCCTAGTAAGTTTGCAAACAATCGTGAAGATAATATTTTAATACTAAGATATATTTATCCAAGATTTATTTAATGCCTATAATCAATATAAGATTAAGAGAATTCACTACTGATTCATGAAGTTATAATCATGATATCCTTGATGGAATATTTCATTACTAATCAAATCAAGTATAATCAATTAATGACATTGATATTGAAAAACTAAAGAATCATAATGTTAATCATCCCTAACTTCTACAAAGGGCATATATAGACAAAAAGTGTAGTATGTAAGCCTCAAAAAGTAATTATATTCATAGCAGGGAATGTAGTGCATAAATCCTTGGAAAGTAATTCCATTTGTAGCATAAAAATGATATATATATATATATATATACATATATATATATATATATATATATATATATATATATATATATATATATATATATATATATATATATATATATATATATATACAGCCTTAGAAAGTAATATTATTTACAACAATCCCAGAGACCATTGTATTGATTAGTTAGGAAGTATATAAGCTTCACATAACTTTGCAATTTTTTTTCTCAATGTATTAGAAGATCATTCATCAATCGAATGCTTTGGAGTTCTAGATTATTAAGGCTAAGTGAGGATGTCTCACTTGAAACATTGTACATGTAGCCTTTATCGAACATTCTCCTATTTCTATTGACTATATGTGAGACTTCAAATTGATCCCCCCCTCATTGCTTCTTGTGATTTCTTTATCTTTATGCCTTAGAGGGAGGGGTGCCTCTCTTGAATACTGACATCCTTTCTAACTGGGTGTGACCTTTTTTTAAAAGGTGTCCACACTTAATCGCCATATTGTAAAGATGATACTAATCCAGTTTAGTATTTGTGAGAGGGTTGTGGCCAATTGAAGGGTTTAGACTAAGATTTACCTTTGCGCCATAGCATCACAATAACCTCCAGCAAGTATGCTATATTTTGAGTCAATAATAGGAATTCCACGATTTCTCTTAGAAGGATCAACACAACAAGGAAGGTGATTGTCTTATTCCCACAAGCTCCAGCATACCAATGTCCAATGGTGTGGTAAGTTTCTTATGGATATCAGCTCTTTTACAAAAATCATGATGGCTAAAGAGAAGGAGGCAATCATTTTCATAGAGATCTTCGATAATAGGCACCCTTATGATTTAATATATATTCATCTTATTTATAATATTAATTTCATTTTATTTTAATATACTTAACTTTCTAACTTATTCATATTTTATGATTATCATAATTGAAGTATAATCGATTTGTAGTTATAATTATAACAATATCAAGTTGTAATGATTTATTATTATTATTATTATTTCAAATATATCTTGATTCGGTGACATGATAGTCCTCCCCTCTCAATTTTCTTTCCCTCAAGAAAATCTATTTTTATGTCATGAGGATCCTTCAAGGAAATAATTTAAGAAGAGGACTAGGGGTATGATGCATATCTATAGAGAGTTCTATGAAGAAGTTTCCTATCTTTGTGATAAAGAACCCTCAGGGGCCTTCATTGATACACATTACACTTCTTATTGGGGAAGACTTGGTTGGATAATATGTTCTATATCTTGAGGGTGTATGGTTGTCTTCACCATTTACATTTACTCCTCCACGAAGCTCCATTTGTTTATTGTCCCTTCTTCCTATTGGATGCTTTTGAGATCACCTTCTCTATACCTTATTTTCTTACTTGATTTTCCTTGGCTCTCACCCTCAGGGGTCGCTCCCATCTTGTGGACTTGGTCCTTTCTATTACATTGATGGCCACATTCCCATGGTCCATGGAATGTGAAGCACAACCCCTTCTTTTTTAGATCTTCCATTTCTTGACACATATGTCCATGATCTTTCTTTTTGTTATAGTAAGAGCATGTTTTTAGCAAATCTTCCCTTCTTGACCTTTCTTCCTTGTGAGGAGGTTTTGGATGATTTGGGTTTGTCCCTTAGCCAATTTTCTTCATATTTCATAGCCTTCTAAATAGCTTCATCTAGGCGGTTGGGTTCTAAGGCACTCACTATACTTCTGACTAATCCTCTTATACCCTCTATGAACAAATAGGTGAGTCTCTCTTGGGAAATTTTAGGGACCATGATTGCTAGTTTCTAAAACTCGGTGGCATAACTTTCTATAGTTGTTAGGAATTGTATGCAAAAGCTATCAATTAAATATAAATAAAGATTAAATAGAGAAATGATAAGCACAGAAATAATAATAGCAAGAGACAATAATTAACATGGTTCACCCAAACTTGGGCTATGTCCACCAACAGAGAGTCCAATATTATTATCCAGTAAATCGAAACGATTACAACCAATAATCCTTGCAACTCAATATTGTTGCAAATGCTACAATATAATGTCAACAGAGACACAAACCCTTAGCCTTTTATCAAGACTTATGTCGGTTACAAAATAGGGCTTTTTATGTTGGCCAATAGAAAAAATAACACCTGACGCCTTTATAAAATAATAAAAAATTGTGAGAGGTTTTGAGGGTGTTGCCCTTGAGCCCCTACCCTATATTGCAACAGGGAGTGAGTTAGGGGCACTGCCCCAAAACCCCTGTTAAATAATTTGGGGGGAAACCGTGCCCATAAAAGTGGGGAAAATTTATTCTTCGAGTTTGATTAGGCTCCATATATCAACAATAGTGCCCATTGCCTTACTTTTGTGAGTTCCCTAATTTCAGGATCAAATCTATAATAGGCTATAGCGATCTCATCTACATCCTCTATGAGGGGGTCTATTGATATTGGTTTCTCCCATGGGTTCTTCATTTGGCAAGAAAGAGGGTCAGGTGGGTCTAGAGCTTGTGGCCCGTGAGGGTGTGGGATTGTTGTTTTTGGAGTGGTTAGAGTTTGCCTCCCTTGTATTATTGCTACTCAAGTTTTGGAGTGCTTGAAGTAATGCTTGGAAATTTTTCTCATTTTGTTCCATTAGGGCTTGGGTTTTCTTATCATTATTTTCCATGAAGGCCCTAATTTCATCTCTTAATGGGTCACTCATGAGCTTGTTTCCTAGGTTGTTATTCCTAGAGCTTCTTCGATGGAAGTGTTGATGGTTTTTTCCGCAAAGCAACAACTCAGACAAGATAGAAGTATCCTATCTCTCTTGAAAGGTAAATCTCTATCAGCAAGCCTCAAGAGATAATCCCAAGGTCTCTAATGTCAAGTCTTGACAATGCAAAAAAAACTCAATGATAAATGTGAAAATTTTGGTAATCACAAAGGGACCTTACAAATGAACAATGTTGGAAGTGTACTTTCATCAGATTTAACAATATGGTGATGCCTTCAATCCTAAAACTAACAAAGATAGTAAATAAATAGCAAAATATGAGGGTTCTAGAGAGATCCTAATGCTAACACCTAAGATCAATCACAACAATGATGAATGCTGCAAATGGAAAAATCTCCCAGTGAAACCAATCTCTACTTGATCAGGGATAGACCCACAACTCCACATAAATGGTGCAATCTTCTAAGGAAATTGAAGAATTTCAAACCATAAATATTCATCCACATACCCAAGAACTAGTGCAATATGAACAAACATTTACAGTTGAACTAAACACAAAAATGAGGCCCAGACTAACTTTACACAACAATCTACAATCAGCAAATTGCTAAAAATATGGACCGAAGATCAATCAACATTATTTACATTTTACCATTATTGCAAAAGAGCTGAAAACTAACATCTAACATCTGAGAATTAAGAACAAGGAACCATAAACTGTCAAAGTGTAACACAAAGCTTGTCAAATCAATAATCCAATTGCATTACTTATCCAGCATTACATAACAATTTCAAGTCTCTCATCTCCTACAACTACTGACTTCTCTAACTTAGCCAATTTTGGCTTTCTATAGCCTCTAATTAGCTATTCTAACCTCTAAAATCTAACCCCTTACAAATGAGAAGGCACTAGCCTTTTATAGAAAATTACATTTTGAATCAATGGTCAGGATTCAATTCATCAAATGGCTGCAATTGCACTTCTAGAAGCATCAAGCTTTTACATTTAATTTGGGAGCTCATGGTACTATAAACACCTAAATTTGGACACTTAATTTATCCAAATTTATCACTTTTCATCTAAACATTCTCTTATCTAAGTTAATTAAGTAATATTACTATTATTTAATTAATACCCTTAATTCTACCAAATCCCTAAGGTATTTAATTAATAATTAAATACTTTACTCTTTTAATCCTCCTTTCATCAAATAAATTAAATAAATAATACATTTATTTAATTCCTCACATGTCATTTTCATCTAATTCTAATCCATCTCCTAATTTCTTCATTAGGGATGTGCACATGCCTAATCCTTGATTAGGATGTGTCACATCCTCCAACTTTTGCAAGTTCGCTTCTAATCCTCATTTATCTTCTAATCGACACTAATCTTAATCACATCTTGGTCAACTCTCTCCATCCTCCAAAGAATTTTTAATTCATTTTTATTCCTCCAAGAATCCCCTTTTCCCATGCATCTTCTAGAATCTTTGACTTGTCACATCAAGTCACATGTGACAAACTCCCACCTTTTGGGAACATTGTCTTATCCACTAGATTCTTCCAATCATTGTGAATTTAAAATTCACTTTTATTCATCCAAGATTCTTCCCATCTCCCTAAGGTACTTGAAAGGTACTTGTCCTTCCTCCACCTCATGTACCTTTTGGCCACCTCACTTACACCTCATCTCCTCTTAGCCACTTCACATTCCACATGTCAAAATGTGAGGGCTTGTGAGTTCTCAACTCACTATAGCCCTTCATCTTGACCTTGTTGGATGAATCTCAACCGTTGAATTCTCTAGAGAATTCAAATTCTTCTATAAATACCCCCTCCTCAAGGGCATTTTCAACACTTTTCATTTTGAGCAACCTTATGCTGTCAATTTGCATTCTCAAGCATTCACTATCATTTAGCCATCCACTTTGATCATCTTGCATATTCAATCTTGCATCTAGCTACATCAAAAGCCATCTAAGGAGCATACAAATTCATCTAAATCAAGGGCCAACCAAGGAGTCTTCAACAGCAAGGAAGGTATAATCGATTTGCATTTTATTTCATCTATTTTCCTTGTTTTATCACTCTTTAGGCTAATCATTGAAGTGTTCTTAGTGTTTTATCATTTGCATTTTGAGATATTTTGCACATTAAAATAGGGTAAAATTCCAAGGTACACATTTCTGGCATGCCCGGTGGGACCCACAAATGGGTTTTTGCATTTAACCTTCATTTTTGCTAAGTATTTTGTAGAAAAAGGTTGCAGAAAGGTGGAAGCGCCCTCTGTTATATCGTAGAAAGGCGGCAACACCCCCTATTTTACCGCAGAAAAGTGACAGTGCCCTCTGTCTTACTGCAGAAAGGCGGCAGCGCCCTCTGTCTTACTACAAAAAGGCGGCAGCACCCTCTTGTCTGCTGCAAAAAGGTGGTCACGCCCTATATCTGAAAATTTGATTTCTTCTAACAGTTTGTTGCAGTTAGGTGTATACGTCATTTTTCTTAGAAGATCTTTTCTAACACTTTCTTGTAGTAGGGTCTACAACTTTTCTTTCAAAAATCTGATAAAGTTTCTTGTAGAGGGGCAGATACGCCCTTTCATTTTGAAAGGCTTTTTTCCTCTAACATTTCACTACAGAAAGGCAGCAGCACCCTCTTTTTTACCGCAAAAAGGTGGCAGTGCCCTCTATTTCACCGCAGAAAGGCGGCAGGGCCCCTGATTTTACCACAGAAAGGCGGCTACACCCCAAAACAACACAATTTGGAAGCATATTATGGCGTAATCGACCAAGAATGAAGGATAAGATAGCTAACGTTTGCTTACAGGGCCATCTATTTGATCAAATTTTAAAAAAAATTATCCTGGTTGTCTGAACATAGTCTAATTAGGGGGAAGTAACCTTTATTGCTTGCTATGTTTGTTTATTATTGTGTCACCCAAAGGGGCATTAATTTGTTTTCACTTCCCCCTTGCACTTCGTGTGAGCCTGGGGAGTAGTTGGAAATGGTTAATGTCTTCTTTTTAGTGGGACCTGTTTGGGGATTTCATCACCCCAAGGGACGATTCCAACCACGCATACTGGCGGGGTATATAAAGGGGAGAGAACAAAAGTTGTACCCCAATCCAATCACGTCGTAATTGGCAGAGCGTTGAAGCTAGGGTGATACCTAGATAGACGTGAAGAGTTGGTCTGAGCCTTTCAGTATCTCGCTGGAGTTCCCGACTCACGCTTGTGAGGGGCTGGTGTTCACAGTTGTGCCTCACGTACCGAGAGTATATCGAGGACTCCCTAGAAGCCTTGTGCATCCTAGATTAAGACCTTTCCTGGCCATACCCTTAACATCAATCATAGGATTGTGCTTGTTTGAAGTGTTTTCTTATGAAAAACCCATGAAATCTTTGATACATTGGCCTTATTTTATCATTTTGAGTCCTTGCCATAGCCATTGCCATCAAAACCAAGCCCTGATTTTGCTACAGAAAGGCGCCAGCGCCCCTGAATTCACCGCAAAAAGGCAACAGTGCCCCTGATTTTACCGTAGAAAGGCGGAAGTGCCCTGTTTGATCGTAGAAAGGTGGAAGCACCCCTGATTTACCACAGAAAGGCGGAAGTGCCCCTGTTTTACCGCAGAAAGCTGACCACGCCCCTAACTTCTCGGGGTTGTCATTTACAAACCGTGCATCGGATCAACTTCATTCAAAAACTAAAGTTGCTTAGTTTTTCAAGCTCTATCTAGTGGTACCTTCCATTTCTTCCTATCAAGAATTTGACTATCCCAGGGCGGCCTTGCCCTGCATCGCGGGGTGGACATGCCCCTAACTTCCCGAGGCTGTCATTTACAAACCGTGCATCGGATCGACTTCGTCTAAAAACCAAAATTGTTTAATTTTTTGAACTCTATCTAGTGGTACCTTTTGTTTCTTCCTATCTAATCAAACCAATCCATTCCTTTAATCAAATACATACAATCATCTAATCAATCCAAACACACCAATCCTATTAAGTTCATCCAATCACAATTGTCCAATCAACATCATCTAATCATTTGATCCTATCCAATCAAAATGATCTAGTACTTTAATCAAATTCATCAAACCATCTACCTGATCCAATCATCCATCGATTGAATCCCATCAAAATCAAAATCAATCCCATCGCATCATCTAATCATCCTAATCTGAACTTTAATCCAATCCTGATCTAAGCTTGACTTAAATCCCAATTTAAGCTTTAGTCCATCATCTTTGATCCATTTTATTTATCCTATCATCATCATGAATCCTCATCCTCCATCAATAGTAGTCAAGGGAAACCCTAATTACGTTGACAATAATAATGAAAGTCTTGTCAATCAAGAGGTATACAACATAGATCCCCTTGACACTATCATATATAGTAAGCTTTCTCCACCCACTTTCCAAAATCCAATTACTCCTATGAGCTATCCCGTTATGTCTTCATCCATGCCTAATCACGCTCCTTATGCCACCTTTGACAATGGATATCTAGTATCTTCTTCATCCCCATATTTTTCATGTCCTTCATCTACATCATCCTCTTATACAACATCTACATCCTCTTATCCTAATTTTCCATCCCAATACTCCTATTACAATTCCCCATCCATGTCCCCCTATCGTAATCCTCTTTCCCAATCTTCCCATACTAATCCTACATCTGCACCCTTTTACCTTAATCCTACATCCATGTCTCCTCATCCTAATCCATCATCCCAATACCTTTATTATAATCCATCACCCACATATTTTTGTTCCACTATACCACCTATATCCTTTTGTCCTAATCCACAGTCCATGTCCCCCTATCCTAATTCACCCCTCCAATATCCCTACCTTAACCCTCAATCCAATCTCATTTCTCCATCTACTCATAGTCCTACATTCAATCCCATTCCTCCATCTAACCCTAGTCCACCAATCCATAATCCCTCATCCATTTCTACCACCCCAGCCAAGCCAACCATATGCAAGTCTCTCATTTCAGAAGTTCTCCAAGGACTCATGACAAAGAAGCCATCCCCAACTCCACATCTTGAAGTCATGGAACCATGCCATCCCAATCCATCATCCACGATAACTAGTGATGAGAGCCTTCTCCATACCACACCTATCATTGTTGTTACCACCCCTAGCACTGATCAAACCATTGAAACCATTGAACCCACTAAATCCATTAAACCCGCATCTCCTACTATGAGAGCCACTGAACCCATCGAAGACACCCAAGTCCAATCCACTCCATCTACTCCTAGATCCACCCAATCCATCAAAGACACCCAAATCTAATCCACTCCTCCCACTCCTAGTAGCACCAAAACCCATTCCATCACTCCACCACTCTGTCATCTTTCCATCCACACAAGATGAGTCATGCCAAGAGTCTAATCCAAAGCATGCCAACATATCCCCTTCTCCAGATCAAGATCCTACCATCCCATCTAGTCCACCTCAAGATCACAGTCCCCCATCCATTCCATCCCATGATCCCCTTGTCATTCAATATTCCACTGCTCCATATCCATCTCCATCGCATGATCCCACTACTACAAATCTAGATCCTATCATATCCCCTAATCTCTCTCCTAATACCACCCATCCAAACACTGCTATCCCATCATCTCCCTCTCATGATCCCCCATCATCGCCTAAAATTGCTATCCCCACACCGCTTGCATATCTCCTTGGTACTCTCACATTCCTCCATGGTGGCCTCCTTGCAAAAGAAAAGCATAGTGTATTTACCACCCACCATCCTCCACCTAATAATGGACTTGCATCATTTTTTCAGAATAACACAAATCCTATCATGGATCGCATGCTCAAGAAAATGAACTATCAAGGAAAAGGTCTAGGCCTTCATGAGCAAGGTATTTTGGAGCCCATCCAAGTCAAAGAACAAATTTGCATGCAAGTTCTCGGACCTATTTCCCAAGACTCACACTCTAAAGATGTTGGTACAACCTCTAGACATCCTCAATGAGCCTTTTCCAAAAGAAATGTCAGCTCTTCCCATTGCTCCACCAAACCATATGTTGCCATCCCTCCTCCTCTATCATATCACCTCAAAACAATCGTCCATATTCCTCCTTCATCTACTCCATCCATTTTGGGTCCTTACATCCCTCCATCCACCATCTCCCACCCTTCATCTACTCCATCCATCTTGGGTTCTTATGTCCCTCCACCCACTATGACTGCTTTCAGTCCATATATCCCAAGATCACCTCCTCCATCTCATCCTTTCATCCATCCAACACCGATCCATCTCATCCATCATAAACATCCCTCTCACATATCCCATAATCAAGATCAACAAAGGCACATACCTAAACATCCTCCGTCTACACATAATCCCCATACTCCTATCTCCATCATTCCACATCATCCATCTCCTCACACCCATCCCATTGCTACTAAAAGCACTTTGGTTGTTAAAGAAAAAATGCATAAATCCAAGCATCCACATGAATCTATGGCTCCCCATGTCCCATCCAAAAGACATGGTGAAGAGAAGAAAAATCTAAATATACATCAAATCTGTAGGCCACAAAGGCCCACCAAAGCAAAGATCAAAACCATGTGGATCCCAAAGAAAAAAGATGCAATGCCATCACATGAAAAATCTGTAAGAACATCCAAAGTCGCTAATCCAAAAGCTAATCATACACCCCTTTCATTCTCTCTAAGTCTATTTTGGGTCCCATGTCCCAAAATTCACCATTCCATCTCCTCCATTATCCCCACATTCTCCATCCCTTAATCCTATTATCTTTCACATCCACCACCACATGTGCCAATGTTGGTCCTGAACACATCTCCCCATCACATATCCACCCCATCATTCCATCCATACCCTTTGCAACATCCCATCCATTATCCCATGTATCTCCCCTCTCAAATCCCTCTAATTCATCCTCTTGCATAATCCATTTATCCTCATAAGGTTGTACCAACATCCAACAGTCAGTTCGAACAAGGGCTATTAATGCCTCATATAGAACTTGAAGCTTAAGTCCTTCATCCATATTCTTATCGCATGTCTTCTAAATCCACTTATTTTCCTCCCTATCCTTATCCATCTCCTTTTGCATGATATCCAAATTTTCAAAAATCCAAAAAAAAGTCAAAAATCCACCAAAATCCAAAAGTCCAAAAATCCAAAAAAATCAAAAAATCAAAAATCAAAAATAAAAAATAAAATAGTAAAGAGAAATAATCCATCCAATGGTGAAAACTTGGCAACAAGCTTTGGATAAATACCATGATGAAAACCTGGCAAACAAAGGCCATGCGTAAATCCCCATCTCTCACTTGTGAGCAACTTCCTCGATAGGCATTCCCTCCATCCGCTATGCTTCCAGCTATGCACCCGTCTTCTTATTATCCGCCCTCTTCATAAATCCCCATCCCACCTATCTTTCCGCATCCTACCATCATATCCCATTTATCTCCCATCCCTCCATCCTTCTTGTGATCTTGATCAAAATAGGGGCACCTATCTATGCATGCTTTGGACACCTATTGGTATACATTCCCTTCATCCATGCTCTATCATATTCCTTAGTTACCCATCCTATCCTCATCTAGTTATCTCATTTATCTTGCCATCCACTTTTCTTCTATCCCTCATGCCTCCTCATATATGACATATCTAAAGTGGGGGCATCTGCTTCCTTTGTGACATAGTCCTTGAAGACATCATCTATCATAACATCCCTTCATCTCCCTATCCATCTATCATATCATCCCTTCCATCTCCCCATCCTTATCTTCATATCCATCTATCCTCACATCCATTTCATCTCCCAATCCTTATATCCCTATCAATCTATCACAGCATCCCTTCCATCTCCCCATCCTTATCTTCATATCCATCTATCCTAGCATCCCTTTCATCTCCCAATCCTTATATTCCTATCCATCCAAACAATCCCTCCCATCCCCCATCCCTATATCTCTATCCATTCTTTCATCTTTATCCTCATCCCATCTCCCAATCCCTTGTCATTGGTATCTAGCTATAGGCCTCCCTTCATGCAACCCAATGCCATTTATCTAATCGTCATCACTCCTACTTCTCTTGCGCATCTTTCCAATCCCCTATCACTTTTCATCACTTATCTATCTATCATATCATCCTCCCAAGTCATTTTAATGATTTGCATAACTATCCCATCCCTGAGCTTTATGTGATCATCATCATCCTATCCAATCCAACAGGTCTATCCTATCTTGTCGTATCGGTCCCATCTTTTTATCCACTTATCCTATCATCTTATCATCCTTTATCCATTGTTTTCCTTTGGTCTTGTCGAAATACGTTTCCCCTGTGCTTTCACATAGGCAAGGTCAATCATTTGATCCACCCCCCGGGGATCCTTTATCATCTATCATCGATCTTTCTTCTTTTTCCATCCTGTCATCCATCGAAGTCTCCATCATGGTTTTTCATCAGTCTCTTGTCGAACTATGTTGCCCCTACGCTTTCACGTAGGCAAGGTCGATCATTTGATCTGCCCCCAGAGTTCCATCATCAATCTTCATTGTCTACTTTGCTCTTCTATTGTCTATCATCGGTCATTCTGCTTTGTCCATCCGCTCCTTTATCATCTAGTGTCAGTCTTTCTGCTTTCTTCGTCCACTCCTATATCGTCTATCATTAGTCTTGGCTTTTGTCTCTTCGTTCCTTGTCATCTGTCATCATCATTCATCATCCTCTTTCTACTTTTATCCATGGTCAGTTAACAGCCTTTTACCAAACTACGATGGCTCTAATGCCATCGTGAGGCAAGGCTAATCTTTGATTGGCCCCCGAGCCCCTAGGTCTTTAGGGTGTGTCAATCTCATGTCTTATCTCCCTTGTGTCATGTTGTCAAGTTATGCCCTTATCTAGCTGGTCCTTCACAAACAAGATCCACTTGTATCAAAAAATCCAATCGAATTTGAACGTCCCACATCATATCAATCTTTTAGCTTAGTATCCATCATCGGTCTCAATAGGATGCATCCTTCCTAACAGACCTCATCAACCCCATCCATCCCTTTTGATCCTATGTTAAAGGACATTTGAAATTGATTTCGCACCTTTTGATGTTTTTGCTTTTGTTTATCATTTGAGCTCCCTATCACTTTGTCAAGGCCGCCATAATCCATCATATTATGGCGGTTTTCACGGTCCACATAGGCATATCTTGATCTTTTGTTTGATTGTGTCTTCTTGGTTGTCCCACGTAGTACCCACCAAGATCCCCGAGGTCTTGTATTATGCTGGGGCATCCTTTTGTGCTTGTGGTTATCTCAATACCTGGCCTAACCAAGGTCTTCGTGACTTTGGGGTGTTGGGATAGCCTTCTTGTCTGTTGTGTTTGTTTCATGCATTAGACACTAATACGCCTTGGTTCCACATACCCTGGCACTAGGTGTC
>VDFB02107977.1:0-58497 GCA_007258455.2 Sequoia sempervirens | reverse complement strand
TGAGAAAACTTCTTGATGTGGGCTTCATCAGACCAATCGACTATGCAGAATGGATCTCCAACATTGTACCTGTATCCAAACCAAATAAAACTGTCATAATATGCACAGATTTCAGAGATCTCAATAAAGCATGTCCTAAGGATGATTTCCCATTACCAAATATTGACACCATAGTTGATCTGACAGCTGGCCATGCCATGTATTCATTAATGGATGGTTTTTCTGGATATAACCAAATCAAGATTGCACCTGAAGATAAAGAGAAAACAGCTTTCACATGTCCATGGGGGACTTATTGTTGGAACGTCATGCCTTTCGGTCTGAAGAATGCTGGGGCTACCTACCAAAGAGCCATGACTACAATCTTTCATGGCATGATGCATGTCTTCATGGAAGATTATGTGGACGACATACTGGAAAAATCATACACCAGAGAAGGACATCTTGAAGTATTGTCCAAAATATTTACAAGATTAGAAAAATTCAAAGTTCGTCTTAACCCGAAGAAATGTGTTTTGGGGGTCAAATCGGGAAAACTCTTGGGATACATCGTGTCAGAAAAAGGAATTGAAGTAGATCCTGCAAAAGTACAAGCAATCATGGAAATGCCTCCACCAAAGAACATCGGTCAGTTAAGATCACTGCAAGGATGACTTTAATCTATACGGAGGTTCATTGCACAATTGGCCGACAAAAGTTTACCTTTCACACATCTACTACATAAAAATGTTCCTTTCAAGTGGGATGACAAATGTGAATTGGCTTTTCAGAAAATCAAAGAATATCTAATGACTCCACTAGTTCTCATATCACCAAATCCAGACAAACCACTCATTTTATACATTGCTGCAACCAAGACATCCCTGGAGGCACTGCTCGCACAAGAAGACTCTACAGGAAAGGAACGTGCAATCTACTACATCAGTAGAACATTAACAAGTCATGAGCTCAATTACACTTCTATTGAGAAAGCTTGTCTGGCAGTAGTTTTTGCTTCACAAAAGTTTTGACATTACATGCTAACCCATACAATAAATCCAGTTTCCAAGATTGATCCACTCAAGTATTTGTTAAGCAAAGCATCATTGACAGGAAGGTTAGCAAAGTGGGTCATGATTCTAAGTGAGTTTGACATACATTATGTTGATCGCAAGGCCATCAAAGGACAAGTTATAGCTGATCAACTAGCAGAGGCACCACTACAAGTAGATCATCCCTTGCACATTGAATTTCCAGATACTGATGTATTCACTGCAGAATCTAAACAAACGTGGACACTATACTTTGATGGTTCTTTCACTCAACATGGATCGGGGGCAGGCATACTTTTTGTCACCCCTCAAGGACATACCATCCCTCGATCATATAGGCTAATGTTTCCATGCACCAACAACATGGCTGAATATGAAGCATTAATTACTGGACTCAAGATAGCACTGGAATGGAGAATCACAGAATTACAGGTGTATGGTGACTCACAGCTGGTCATCTATCAAATCAATGATGATTATCAAACTAAAGATGAGAAACTATTACCATATAAAAAGATGGTTGATTATTTCAAGAAATACTTTGTGGACATTAAATTTACACAAATTCCAAGGATTGATAACAAAGCAGCTGACGCTATGGCTACAATTGCATCATTGTTACAGCTCCCAGAAACTCAAAATCGCTATGAATTTTTGGTGGAACAATCATTTACACCTGCCTATGACACACCTAAAAGCCAAATCATTTGTCATTTAGTAGGATCCGATTCTCCTTGGTACGAAAAAATTTATGCCTACCTCAAAGACGACATCTTACCACCCAATTTATCCCGTAACCAAAGACGCAACTTCATCCGCCAATCTGCTCGCTATACCCTCATCGCTGACACCCTTTATCGCCGTGGTCTTGATGGTACTTTACTCCGATGTCTTGAACGTGAGGAATCTGACAAAGCTTTACAAGAAGTTCATGGTGGTATCTGTGGTACTCATTCAAGTGGACTGACCTTATCTAAGAAATTAATTAGAATGGGTTACTACTGGCCTACGATGGAGAGGGAATCATTCACTTTTGTGAAAACATGTTCAAAATGTCAGATTCATGGCAATCTCATTCATGCTCCTGCATAGGAACTTCAACCGTTCACACCAACCTGGCCATTTTCTCAGTGGGGTTTAGATCTAGTGGGCAAAATTCATCCTTGTTCCTCAAATGGTCATAAATTCATCATCACAGCAACAAAATATTTTACTAAGTGGATTGAGGCAGTCCCTCTTACTAAAGTCACCGGCAAACAAATATCATCATTCATAATCAACTATATCATTTGTCGGTATGGCATTCCCAACTCCATTATTACAGATAATGGACGACCATTCAAAAATCAGGATGTTGATGAACTTTGTGAAAGATTTCACATACAGCATAGATACTCAACACCTTACTATCCACAAGGGAATGGCCAAGCAAAGGCCTCAAATAAAACAATATTGAAAATCTTGAAGAAGACTGTAAATACTTCAGGGAAGGATTGGCACGTTCAACTCAATCCTGCCCTATGGGCATACCGAACCAGTGTCCGCACACCAACAGGAGCAACACCATTCACTCTTTTCTATGGAGAAGAGGCCATATTGCCCTTAGAAGTGGAGATTCCCTCACTCAGAGTATCATTAAAAGGACTTACAACAGATGAGGAATACCGAGTTTCCCGACTCCAAGAACTGGAACTCTTAGATGAGAAGAGACAGAGAGCAGCTGATCATCTAAAAGCATATCAACAAATGATGTCTCGCAGCTACAACCACAAAGTAAAGCCACTTACCTTTTAAGTGGGCGATCTTGTTCTGAAAGAGAATCCACGCAATCAACAAGACAGAGAGAAGAAAAGAAAGTTTGAGCCAAATTGACTAGGTCCTTATGTGGTTATCGCAGTCTATGGTTCAGGAGCCTAAAAGCTATCAACACCAGAAGGGGACCTGTTTGACGAACCTATCAACAACATGCATCTGAAAAAGTATTATGTCTAAGGCGGTTATCAAAAAATAAATAAAAAAAAAAAGTCCTGAAGAAATCCAAAAAAATAAAAAAAAGTCCTGAAGAAATCCAAAAAAAATCAGAAAAAGTCACAGAAAGAAATCATCGAGAAAAATTCACGAAGGAAATTAAAAAAAAAAAAAAAAGTCACAGAAATTAAAAAAAAAAAGTCTGAAGAAATCCAAAAATCGAAAAAGTCACGAAAAAAAAAAAACCGTCATAGGGTGAGAACCTGGCAAACAGGCAGTCTATTGACAAGAAAAATGCAATAAAAACAAATAGTGAAAATCTGGCAAACAGACGCTATTTGTAGCTCTCCATCTATTAGTTCATGTTCTGCACTTGACTGCTTAGTCTTCATTTTTCATGCATCATTTTTTTCCATCATCTTAGGGTCACGCCAGCACCATGCCATCATTTGCCTTGAGCGATAACATCTTACCATGGTTTGATTATTGAACATATTCATTTCAGCAAGTTGTATTGATACCAAGGGCAAATATGGACATACTAGGGGCAATCAACTTTCAGATCTTCCCAAAACAGTAAGACAATGACATCGAAACCAATCACACAAAACAAAACAATCAACCATTGATCCATATCATAGTGGCTTTCAGTTGCATACCTTACCATGACTCATATCTGGATGATCTCTAATATGAAATAATGTTTGGAATCACAATATTTCATTTGTTGAACAATGGTTGTTTATTTTTCGACATCATTTCTCTGGAGCACACTCGATGATGTACTGAACTAGAGTGGCAAGGAAAGAGGATGATTTTTCTTTGTCTGTTGTCTTGAGGTTAATCATTTATCTGTTGCAAGTATGTCGCGAGACATGATTTCCACAGTTTATCATTGATGACAGTTCCAAATTTGCATCAGATAATGGTTAGTCTTTGTCTGTTTATGCAAGAAATACTTAGGTCATCTTGGTTCAATTATACCTAGATGCTTGTATTCACTTGCTATATCAAAACTCATGAAAGTTGTACTCAGGTCATCATTGGTGCTAATTTCCCCTTTGATGCTTGTACATACTTCCAACATTTTTCAAACGCTCCATGATGATTTAAGCAGGCTCACTAAAAAGGCTCAACAAAATGGTCGGTTTTATTTAGTTGCATTTCATTTTAGGTCATTGTACATAACTGCATATTGGATTTGCATCGCGAGTTTTCGAAAGGTCAATGGCTATCATTTTTTTTGGACTATTTGTGGAGTACAATGCAAACATTTGTATCATTATCATTGCATTTCCATTATCATTTCATCTTCATTATCATTTTATCATCATTAGCATTATCGCTCCATTATTGCACCCATTGTTATTTCAGTATCAGTATCATCTCATTTGGTGCATTTCATATCATTTATTATTAGTTTCATTATTGCATCCATTTCATCATTTCATGTTAGTCACATCTCCATTATTTCATCAATATTTTATTGGCAATTCATTTCATGCTTGTTATCATTCCATATCATTTATCATTTTATTTCATACATTATTTCATTATCATTTAACAATTTCGTTTCATATCATTATCATTTTGTATCCATTTTCATTTCATCTTTTACATTATTTCATTCAGATTAGTTCCATTACCATCGTCATTATTCATTATCATATTTTATTTTTTCCATTAGCATTTCGTTTCCATTTATCACTTCATACCCATTATCATTCCATTCACATTTCACTTCATTATCATTTATGTTTTTCCAGTCTCACCATCACAGTATCATTTTATTATTATCATTTAATATCATCATTATCATTATCATTATCATTTAATATCATCATTATCATCATTATTTAATATCATCATTATCATTATCATTTAATATCATCATTATCATTATTATTTAATATGGCATTTATCATTCTCATTTCGTATTGCATTATCATTTAACAATTCCATTTAACATTTCATATCATATCATTTAACAACTCCATCTAGCATTTCATATCTCACTTATCATTTCATTTATCCATTTAGTCCAATCACATATCATTATATTTCATCACATTATCATCTATCTATTCACATCATCATTATTATTATTTTATCATTTTATACCATAACATTTTATCCACTCATGACATTTCACATCACATCATTTCATAAACTGAAGCACAACATTTATGTTACATCTTTTTGCATTACAAAATCCAAAAAATACACATCATAGGCAATTCATCTGCATGACATCATTAGTACATATCATCAAATCATAATCATAATAAAATATCATAATCAAATCATCCTACATATCATCAAATCTCCACAAACGCATAGACATAAATGCATATCATATCATCACATCATAAATGCACATCACATCATCATCAAAATAATCATCGCCACTGCATATCATCACTCATCAAAAAATGATATGAATGTCCAAATGTCTAATGAAACTACAATGTCCAATACATCAAATGTGATCAGAAATGGCATATACATGCTCCAAAAATCCTATACATCATAAAGTCTAACTGGTCGATGCTCCTGATGGTGCTGGTCTGGAGGGAGGTGGTCTGCCACTAGTGCCTGCATCTGGGTCCTGCCGTGGCCCTGTCACTCCCCTGCTCTGGGTATGTGTCTGTGATCTGCTCCGGGTCCTATTGTGGGATCGCGGGTATGGCTCTCTGTGCTCTGGAGGACATAGCTCCTCATATCTCACCCTGTAGTACTCAGCCTCTCTAGCCATCTCCATACCCTCTGCAATGGCATCTCGTAGTGACGCACTATCTACAGTGCCCATCAGTCTCTGAGCCACGCCCTCAGCCTCTATTGCCCGTCGCCTGAATGCATCCCTCTCTGTAATCACCTGAGCTAACCGTGGGTCTGGGGTAGGTGCCTGTGCCTGTGCCTGTCCATGTACCTGTGCCTGTGCAAGCTGTACCTGTAGCTGCACAATAAAAGCCTGTGCCTGCGACAACTGACCCTGTAGCTGACCCTGCTGCCCCTGCAATGTCTGCACCTGAGCCTGAAGAGTGGCTACCTGTCCCTGCTGTGAGGAGGAGGCCATATGGATCACTGTCTGCCTCCCTATCCCTGTCCTCGGTCGTCGCATAATCTACACGCCCCTCAGGATATCTCGCCCCGACCTCCCCAGTGCATGTCCTCCCACCCCGCCATCATCCCCATCATCATCATCATCTGAGCCCTCCTCCTCTCCGCTCTCCACCTCCTCTCCTCCCACTGCTCCCTACTCACCGCCGGCCACATCCTCCTGTCCACCTGCCCCGGGCTACAGTACTACCAAAATCGGTGCTGGCTCATCTGGGCTAGTAAATCGTGGGAATGGATGCGTATGGAAATAGGCAGCATACTCATCAGACATCCCAGCATCCACAATGTCTCGTCTGTCAACCCATGCCTCAGGTGCTAAGGCCATGAACTCTGTATAGGCAGCCTGATACACAATACACGGCCCCCATCCGGCCTCATCTCTGCTCCGGGCGTAATGTGCAACCCCCTACGGCATCCCCTGTGTGAATCTGAACTGCCTCTGCACCCGCAATGCTAAAAAATCTCTCCAAAATGAAGGGAGTCCTCCCTATCAGAAACCGCGAAATACATACATAGGGCATCTCTATATCATCAGTCGCCCATGGCTCACAATCCAAATATGGTCGCCATATGACTGTATCTATGTCGTCTAGCAACCGTCTCCAATAATCTACCTTCCCCAGCTTGGGCTGGGTAAGGAACTCAGAATACATATAGATATATGGCCTGCCTGGTGGCCTCACTCTGGAACATGCCGGCCTCGTCACAGTGAAATGCTCCCACGCCCAGATCTGTAGCAGTGTAACCCCACAAGATAAACTGGAAGATCCTCTGTAAACCACCTAGTGCAAATCATGATAAAGATGAGCTAACATGCAGCTCCCCCATGCATATCTCCTCAGCTGTAGTATCATCTGCTCTAGAATCCTGCCCCAGCCCACTGACAATCCCTTTGCCCAGCGATCCGGACAAATGAGACCTCCGATGAAAGCACCCAAAACTACTGGCAAGGCTGGATATCCGTGAAAGTCTGCCCACGGTACCCAGTACCCGGCGATCTGCGCATCTCCGTACACTCTCCGCAAGGCATTTGTAACCCCAAGCTCCTTGTGATCGTAATACACAAGGGCTCTGACAACTGGAATACCTAGGATCCTGTACACATCCTCAGGAGTCACTATCACCTCACCGGTCGGCATGTGAAAGGTGTTGTGCTCCGAGTGCCATCTCTCTGCAAGTGCTGTCAGTAATCATCTGTTGACCCTAATCGGCGGCATCGCCAACAAGGGTCTCAAACCGCACGCATCAATCAATGCTCTGTCAGCAGGGGTCAGCTCAGGGATCCTATCCCATCCTGCTGAATGTCGCTCTCTAATCTGGAGGTTTTTGAAAACCTCATATTTTTCATTACAAAGATCATCCATCAGAATCATATCACATATTCACACAATATCAAATCAGACTCATATCTATCAGTGAACTATATCAGACCCATATCAATGACTCATATCAATGCAGCAAATCAACGACCCATATCACACAATCAGCTCTATCAATCAAATAAACTCTATCAAGCTGGATATCATATCACATCTATCCTACCATCAATTACAATTTGTTTTCTATTGCAGGAAGCAAATTTATCAGAAGTCATATCAGTTTAACGCTACTCTTTGTTTTCTATCCTAGGAAGCAAGGTTATCAATCAATCATTCGATTTTCCTATCATTTCTATCCATATCAACATGATGACACGATAATTTACCTATCTATCGACTAAGGAAACAATACAAATCATCATTCTCATCGGAACATTCATTTTGTCTATTTTACTGGATGCGCCATTCTTTTTACGGAATGTGCGCTTTCCCATATGCGCCCTTGTTTTCACCCTATGCGCTTAAACAGGTACCCAATGCGCGTTTTCCCATATGCGCCACTGTTTTTGCTAAATGCGTGCTTTCCTGTATGCACGTCTGTTTTCCCTATATGTGCTCTATCCCTAAAATTTTCAAACCTACCCTATATGCGCGCTAGTTTCTACGGGATGCGCTAAACTGGTTTTTTGACAACATGTTAAATCTAAGCCCTATGCGCGTTTGTTTCTACCATATGCGTGCCTGTTTTTTTCGAAAGCGCCTAAACATTTCTATATGCGCGCAAACGTAAAATCTTAAAACAGAAACAGCGGAAAACATGAAAAATTTCGATTCAAACAGAAAAATTTGAAAGCATAAGAGGATCGATCGACTCACCGGTGGTCCATAAGCAGCTGGCCTCTGATATCTATGTGATCTCTCAAATCGGTGGCGATGATACGAAATCTCCATATCGCAATGTCGCTTTCACAGCTACAGTTTTCACCAAACTCAACAGTGCAAATGACTTGTCTCTTTCAACCTTTTACCTCTTAAAGGTCAAAACAGGGGTAAAATGTGACTATTTTCAAAATGGGCATTTATTTTTCTGTCGCGAGCTAAACCACTTTCCCTCTCATCCGTGATTTACCTCCCGAGGGGGCATCATCAGCAAGAATATCGAAAGTACATCAGGGGCAAAATCTTATTTTTCTTTGAAGCAATATGTTTTACACATCACTTCAAAGAGAGGCAAAATGTATATGTCTAAAATTGGTCATGATTAAGCTTGTTAATTAATTAAATATGATTTATTTAATTAATTCCTCTAATGTCATCTGCATATAAATATATTTAATTATTTATTTATATCGCTCATCTTCTAAATTCTTCTATATTAAATTAAATAAATAATGTTATTTAATTACTAACATTTCTGCCCTCCGCTTGATTAAATTAAATAATTTTTTATAATTTATTTATATTTAATTATCATTTGGTTCTAAAGTTTAAATATTTTTTTTAAATATTCAAATAATAGAATATTCCCTTCACCCCATAATTAAATTAAATATTAAATATCTTATTTAATATTCCTCACTCTAATTTCATTTTAAACATAATTAAATATGAGTTATTTAATTATGTAAGTTTCTATTTTCATCTCCACTTTTAAATTAAATAAATTTATTTTATTTAATTTCTAACTCACGCTAACTCGCCCTTCCAAATTCTATCTCATCTTTCGAAATGGAAGTTTCCCTTCGAAACTCAATGACGAAATTGAAAGAAAAGGGAAACCTTCCATCCTTCTCTTCCACTTTCGAAGATCTCCCGCCGTCCGTTCGAAACAAGCTTAATCCGGACCGTCGATCGAATCAGCCAATCAAACCCGTTCGAAAACTCTATAAATTATGGCGTAAATCCAAGCTTTTGGTTACACTACGCATACTCGTTCACATTTGCACACTTCGTATACTCATTTACGCACGCATAAACTCAACCAACATTTGCATTCATGTCAGTTTCGATATCACAGTAATATCTTTCATCTTAGCATAGATTTTGCATCTAGCTTAGTTTTGCATTTAGAATCTCGGTCTTTAGCTGTCATTTTGTTGAGCCTGATCTGTTGATCTGAGAGCTACCTGGAAAACAACGAAACGCTGAAGATAGAGGAGGATAAGACGGTTTCGAGAAGCTACGATTACGGTTTGCATTGTTCTGTTTCTTTTCAGCTTTTCAATTTAATGTCTTATTAACATGTGTTTGATTTCTATTTAATTAATCCAATATTTCATACACACACATGTCGTTCACATTCTGTTGATTTCCTTCATAGGGGTAGTCAATCAGTCAAACTGTCAGTGGTCGGCCCGTTTAGCTTCTTCTTATTGGTGGAACAAACTCCACATAAGACCCCCAGGTGGTCAAAAGTTATCTGCACAGAATCGCATGTCGGTGAGACACCGTTGGTGTCTCCCCGATGTGATTACATTCCACAGCAGTTATCGGCATGACCCACGATAGTCGGCAAGAGTTTTGGTTGAGCTGCACAAGCTATATCGATACCACAAAAACCATCGGCAAGACTGCCTTCCCTCGGCAAGACCTCACATTGAGCCTCCCTGCCTTTGGCGAGCACACCCATCTCGGAGAGACTCCTTCGTGTTCGGGAAGACCTCACACCGAACTCACTTCTTGTCGTCGAGACACCCCTGGGTGGGGCAAGACCTTTCATCGAGTGCATTCCACCACACCGAAGGGAGAAAACACGTCGGCGAGACCACCGCTAGTCGGCATGACCTTATGTCGAACCCCTCCATTCTCCCCGAGCTCATTCTGTATCGGTGAGACCCTATAGGGTCAGCAGGACCTCATAGCGGAGCCGGCCTGTTTCGGCGATGAACTCATTTTAGTCGGGAAGACCTTGATTGGTCGGCAAGACCTTTCGCCAAAACCACAACTCTTTCGGCGACACTATCGCACTCGGGAAGACATCTCCCCAAGCCCTAATCATCCACTTGGAGCTTCCCCGAACTCATTCCTATTCCCCGAGCTCAAGTCCCTTTTACTTTGGCAAGACACCATGTCGAGTCCGTGAGACATCACTTGGTCATCGGGAGTTCATAGCGATAACACCTCCTTTTCGCCGAGACCTTCCATAGTCGGCAGGACATCCCGCCGAAAGCACAACCCTATACCGAAGGCATCCCTTTCGGCGAGATGTCACCCAGTCACCGAGACTTCCCAGCGAGCCCAAACCGCTACGCCAATGCCGCTTCACCTCACCAAGAGTCCACTTTGTCGGTGAGACATCACTTCGAAGCCGCCTTTGTCGCCGAGACCTTCCATAGTCGGCAGACATCATGCCGAAAGGATAACCCTTTGTCGAAACCACATGGGTCGGCAAGACCTTTCATTGAGCGCAAATATTTCGGCGACGCTAACCTTGCATGCAATCGGTCAGTGGGACTTTAGCATGTCGGGGATACATATGAAAACTTACGGCGATTAAAACTGTTTGGCCGACCGAGGCATTTCAAAATGAATAGAACCACTGCTAGTCGGCAAGATTTCTGGAAGGTCTTGCCGACTCTTGCCTTAGAGGAATTTTATGCCAAACTGGATTGGGGGATGCTTTCCAACTGAGCTCCCTAACAAATATCATCATGTGCATGATTTAATCTTGCAAAACAAAGTCTCCATTAGCCCTTAGAAGCATATAAGATACATTATCATAAAATACACTATTCTTATAATTATTTCATTCAGTTTTTAGCAAGAAGAAAACCAACTCAAGGTGAGACAAAACCAAAATATGATAAAACAAAATACAGACCTAGGAGGAAAACAAAGGAAAATCCCAAGACCAAAGCCAATTAATCAAGGGCAACAAAAGCAAAAAGAGAAGGGGGACCCATTTTGTTCTAGAATAAAATGGGGTTGTTATGCAAGGCATAACAGGACCACGTAGCAACATCACAAAACATCCTAGAATATTCCAACACCAACAAAATATTCAAACACACTGGCACAAACACATGCAACTAAGAATACTATCATCCTGTGCAACCAGTCAAACTATAATTGAGACATAACACATGAAGTTCAAGCTTGCATAATAGTTAAACACCAAACAAACCAAGGGAAGGTAGATACAAGCATCATTAGCACATTCCCAAATCCGCAAGATAAGAAACTTCAACGTGTAGAAATGAAGAGCAATTCCATTTCTCCTAGCCAACCCTCTTCACAAGCCAAAGATAGTCCAACAAACTATCAAACAAATCTTTTATTGTCGCACGATCCAAAACTTGAAACTTTGGATATACCACCTTCTTGAAGACTATTGATTATCATATCCAAACCACACAAGCACATCTTGAAAGCATGAAGAAATGCAGAGCACAGTTAACAGAACACATCCCTAACACCTTATACACTCTTTATATATTTTTTTTCAAAAGCACTTGGAAACCAAGTGACCATGTTGCATCTGCAACACCTATTCAACACCACAAACTCCTCATCATAACCACACTAGAGGTTGACATTAATAACAACACTCATGACAACATAGTGCAACGAGGCTAACTAAACACAAATTTGTGTGATTCATTCATATGTCCTTATATTTAAGACATTTAATAATGCAATCATTTTCACAACCTATCTCATCCTCTCCCCTCTAATAAGTCTAAGGAATGCTATTTGCATTACAAAACTTCAATAGGTACAATAAAGAGAATCTAGATCTACACAACCATTCTAGGAGTATATGAATGATTGAAAAGTGTTATCTTCCATAGTTTACTCAAGTTTTCTAGAGGTGGACCTGGGAAAATGTGTCCCCTTACAACACTAATGACAATCCTACAAATGTATTCTCAAATACCACCAATCCCCAAATACCCAAAAAGACAAAGCAACAAAGGTGAATAAGGCAAAATAGGGAATAGAGTTGTGTAGAATGCTCAATCAAATCCACAAGTGCTAGATAGTAATGTAATTGCAAACTCAACCCAATAAAGAGCAAGAAAATTATTCTAACCTTGAGGTGAGTTATAGGCTATCATGATCCTTCTCTAGTCCCAAAGCATTTATATTTTAGAGTAATTTTATATTACAGTCATTCTTCAATTAGAAAGATCTAAATACATTGATTATTTGTATTTATTTTTATTAGTTTAGTGTTTAGTTTCACGATACATTAGCCCACATATATCTGGATCACTAATATAGGTTAACTATTGTTCGTGTGTATGTTTCTTATTAGATCAACATAGATTAAGCTTGGAAATCTTATTTTCCTTTACAAGCATATATTGACTCATTTGTAGGGGTGAGTTGTTAGGCACAAACAACTTTAAAAAAACTAGTATATCTTAAGTATATCTATTCACAAGACTTCAAGAGATGTCAATTTAATATATTATTTTATAATGGTAAAGTTTACATATACCTATGCCAATTCTCATTTAGTTTTAGGTTTATTGTGAGAGGTCTTAAGGCAAATGCATATTAACAAATGGCACAATCTCATGTGATGCCGAACTCATTCCTCGATCCTTCACCTTCACTCATTGTTATGATTTTTGCCTTATCTCATCAATATATGCACACATTCCCATATGTATTCCTAATATTCATTACATCCCACATGCCTAAACATTTATTCCATGCCTAGGTGTTACTCACGCCTATCTTAGGTCAATGAGTGCACCCATGGATCTAACCCTTAATAGTCCAAGATTCAAATTCATTTTTTGCCATCTCCTATCCCATTTTACTAGTCATTATAAACCAACTAAAAAATAATTTGTGTTTTAAATTGTTGTGTATTCATATTTGAACGTGTTCAATTGCATTCACTTATCATCCACAAGCATTATTGATTATCGTTCACATACAAGGAGCATTTATTACAACACTTTAATTAGTACAAAAAGGAATAAAAAATTATAAATAATCATCAGAGGACATATGTACACTTGTTGTTGCATGACCATAAAGCCAAAAGCCAATCTTATCAAGGAGGTCCGTAATACCCCTCGTGTTGTTGTTTGGACTTGATATTTTATGTGGTTTTGCTTGATACGTTGAGACTTTGATAGTTATTGTTTGTTGGTTGGATTGGTTGATTGGATAGTTTAGACTGCTTGATGACTATGCTACTTTATTTGATGACATGGATATTATGATATGACATTATGGTTACAGTTGATTTGGTGATGTTTTATATGGATGCAGTAGTATATTGTGATGTTGTAGATTAGTAAATATTTCATGATGATATGATGTGATCAATTTAGTTTAACAATGTTACTTTATACTCGATGTTGCAGTTGTTATTATAGCTTTGGTGAGAGGAAAGTGTAGCACCACGCGGTTGCGAGTGCTCTGCTACGCTGCGATTCCTTCTCACGATGTGATGCATTTGATTATATATATATATATATATATATATATATATATATATACATGTTGTACACAACCTTGTTTGTATGCAGGAATTGCAGGAACGGAGTCTCGATTCCACCTGCTTTGGCAGGACAGGGCGAGCATCAAATTAACCCAACGGGCATGAAGTTGAAACAAAGATGACAAGGAAGTCACCCTGTCCCAAGTTTGTCAACCCGTCTTGTGTCTAGTGGTATTGTGCATCTTTGACCTTAGTCATTTTTGTAGTTTATGATAGTTGTTTTGTGTGAGTGTATTTATGATATTTATTTTACGTTGGTGTGTAGTATGATGTAATTTAAATAATTAAATGATTAAAATAAATGTTAATAATAATTATTGGAATAGTTTTTATTAAAATATAAAAGTATTAAATTAAAAGTCATGTAATTTATTAAAGATAAATAAATTGAAAGGTGTAAATTAAATTATTTAAATTGGTATTTAGATAATTTAATGAAAATAGCATGTTGAGGATAATTAATGGAATAAAATAATTAAATAAGTTAAATTGTGTGAATTGCAAGTATAAATTAGCAAAATTGAAATTAAAACTAAAAAGTGCAGTTCGAATAGAATAAAAGAAAGAAAAGAATAAAAGGACCAATGAATGTTGAGATTTTTGGGCTGAAAAGCTGGTGAAGAAATAGAAAAATTCTTTTAATACTGATTTTTGGGTTTTCAAAAATAGAAGAGGATGTCTTTTTATTTAATAGCAAAATGAGAGGTTTTCATTCACGGGAAAATTAACAGAAGCTTCTTAAAAAATATTGAGTTCTGGAAAAGTTTGCATCCTCTCTTGTTTTCTCTGTAAAAATTGTTTCCCTTTCATTGTTCTGGGGAAAAGGCTCTTTTGAATAGAAAAATAGATTAAAAGTTGGATCAAAGAATTTGGTGGAGACATTCTATAGAAGGAAAAAGAGCTCTTCGAAAAGGCTGGTTCGAATCAAAGGAAAGCTCCATCAACTTCTCAGCAAGCACAGGACTCCAGGTTCCATTATTGATCTTTATTGCTTGTTAAATTTGAAATGGCAAATATGTTGTTCTGTAAAAGAAAAATCTTTTGAGGTTTTAGAATTTGTTGGGTAACAGATAAATGAAAGAAAGTTATTTGAGTCTCTGAAAATGTTCAATATTTTTATAATTTGTTTATGGGAAAATTATTTCCCCTTTGAAATAATCGGATTTATATATTTATATATATATATAAATAGATATATACATATATATATACTTGTGAATATACATATATATAAATAAGTATGTTTTTTTTTTTTTAGCTTCTACAGAAAGTGCTTGACAGAATAAATATATAAATATATATATATACACTCCACACAGAGGTATATACATACATATATATATATATGTTTATAAATATATTATTAAAAAAACATTTTTTTTAATGTCTGTTCAAATGGCCGAACCTGTGTGTCGGCAGGGTTTATTTATTTTATAATAATAAAAAAAATTGAGGTTGAAGGGAAGGGACGGTGCTGGCCGTACCCTCCCCCTCTCTTCTTTATTGCATGTGGGGCTGCCCACAACAATCCGCAGACTGTTGTGCGCAGTAGCCCTACGGACTGCCTCGCGTAGCAGTCACGAGGACTATTGTGCACAGACCACTGCGCCGACAACATATGATTTCATTTAAATTTTATTTTATTTTTATTTTTTTTAAATATATTTATATATATATATATATATATATATGTATATATATTTGTGTATTGGCATATGTGTTTTATGGGCACAATTGATTGTCCATAAATTAATCAGATCAAATTTATTTAATAAATTAGATTAAACAGAATATATATATATATATATATATATATATATATGAAATATAAATGAAAAGATATATTGATTCTTTTATGATTGTGAAATTATGAATTATGACTGTAATTTATTCATGGAAGTAGGCAAAATTATATTTATATCAGAATTATTATCAAGTTTTTATTTCAAAATTATTTTATCGAAATTGGGGATTAAGTTGTATTGATTAATTGTGAGTGAAACAAGATGAATTGTTGTATTAAGAGTTTGTTCTGTAATAACAATGTGTGGAAATTATTATGTTAACTTGCATTATGGATTTGTGTAAATTTGATTTGGCTTCTCTTCTTTATTGTTGTGTTATTATTTTTGTCTCATTCAATGTGGGAAACCAGTATACCTTAGGAACCCCGTATAGGGCTATCGCAAACTTTAGGCTTCCAGAGGCATGTGATAATTGTTAGTCGATGTTTCTCTTTGTATATGCTCTTAGTGTGGCAAGCCTTTTGGTATCATTGTTTTGAAAGGGTTGTATGGGATGTTGTTGAGAATCTGATTATGTGCTTTTAGCGAGATGGGTAATGCCTCGCATGTGTTCTGTTGTGATTTAATGATCGTCTTATGTTGGTACAACCCTTGGTCTTGTTTATGTTTTAGGTCTCTAGGGAGAGTGGCTCTTTGTGGGGGCCGGTGCCTCAAAAGGAGGAAGGGCCAGGATAACCCACATAAGAGTTAGGTTAAAAAGTGAAAACCTAATAAAAGAATTTAGGGGGATGGGTAGTAATAACATTAATAAGATTAATTTGGGATACCTCGTCTATCCATTAGGGCTTTCACAGACTAATGGTAGACTGAGAAGGTCGTGATTGTCAAGGTCGTTACCTCGTCCTCATGAGAGGTTAATGGCTCCGCATGAGTCAGCCTATGGGGTCGGCGCCTTGAGTAGGAGGAAGGGCCAGGATAACCATAGATGGAGGTCAGTGCCTCAAGCAGCCTAGATCAGCCGATGCTTGGAGGAAGGGCTAGGATAACCCATGTAGGACTATGTGATGACACTCTCCACTAGTTGCCCTTATGCTTGCTTTCTTACTTGCCTCTGGAAATGGATCATGATTTTTGCCTTTGATTTATTTATTTATGATGTGTTTAATGGTCTTGTGTTATTGTGATGGGTTCTTGGTTGTTGTTCATTTATGATCTATATTCTCTCATGTTATTGCTATTGGAGTTACTGTTACTATGTTACTGTTATTGGAGTCTAGCCTTGTTGGCATCCTTGGTCGTGGTCATTTCCTTGTCACCTCTGAGCACGGGGGGTGGGTTTTTCTAAAACTCACGTGGTCGGGTGGAACGTGCTCCACAACCTATTGGGTTCCCCATTAGCGTTTGTTCTACACAGTATCTTCCAGATGGAGCTATACCTGATGTTCATAATGTATTTTTGATATTTCTTGTATGATGGATCTACCCCATGTGTATGGGAGATTTTGATGTAACTCATGTATATGATCATGTAATGTATTAAAAGATGATGTAATGTAAATGCACCCTTGTAATTATTCATGATTTATGAGATTTATGATGGTTCGGTATCGTGTGATGTATTTATATTTATGCTTATGGATATATGGGTGTCATCTCTTGCAAATGGTTATTTTAATGTCTATGATGGATGTAAAGTTAGTTAAGTTATTTAGCTTCATGTGAATCTTTCGTTCTGGGTTGGTCTTATGCGATGTGACCTCGCGTGCCCCAAAGGACTTAAGATGTTTAGGATGTTATCGTGTAATGTAATAATGTATAATGGTACATAATATGTTATTTTGTATTTTATAAAAAAAAAAAAGTGTGCATAGTTGTTGTCCTTTGGGGTTTGCACGATGGGTGTTACAACTTGGTATCAAAGCTTAGGCTAGCACACTGGGCATTATGAGCCCATTATGGAATCTTGCATTTAGTTGTCTTGCGTAGAGGTTTCCACCCTACTGTCATCCTTGTTTGTTCGTTTGTGTTTTATTGTCTGTGTCAGGTCAATGATGTAGAAAATCGGCAGAAAGGATAGGACCCTCGGTGTAGTGCGCAATACACTGATATCCTTCCTGCAGGGGGATGCATTAGAGCCCTTGAGTTGTCATGTGATGTAAGTTTGTGTGCGGATATGTTGAATTTATGCTTAAGTGGGTGTTTTGTGTTGATCTTTGTTATGTCTTTTTTTTTTTTCCCGTTTGGTGACCCCTTTCCCCTTGGTGATGTGTGTAGGATGGTTGGAGGTCAAGGGAAAGATCGCGGTAGGAGACGGGGTAGAAGCCGAAGGACTAACCGCCAGGGCGCCTCACCTCAGTACCCTCACAACACCGTACGCGAAGAAGGGCTTGGAACCCAGATTAACCCGAAGCAGCCAGGCACAGAGAAAGTGCAAGTAGGTCAACCGCTAGAAGAAATCTCTGACAATGAAACCCTGGCACATGCTCTAGTCCAAATCAAGATCGAAGAAAGCAAAAAATCTGTTGAATCTAAACTTGTTACTAGGACTAAGAAGCTATCTATAGTTCGAGACTGGTTGTTGGGGTGTGGACCCCATGCCCCCAAGCTGACAAAAGAGGAGGTAGAATGCCTATGAGCACATTGCCCCTCCTCTAAAAACGGCCATGAGGGACTCATATGAGGAACCAGAAGAGTGTCCTATGGGGAATTGCGAGTAGGCACCTTTGTTTTGTGAATTTGTTTTTTAATAATATATTTGATACTATAAGTTTTTGTTGGTACAGGTGCACCCTTTTGTTTGAACTGGTTGACAGTATGAATAACTAGTATGTGTGATACTCTATTATAATGATTATGTTATGAAATAAAGAGTGGTGTTTTCTTGAAAGTTGCGGTGTGGAATCTTAGTCTCTTGGTTGTAAATATGTAGGAACTTGTGTTGAAAAGTGAATAAAGTAAAATTTTTGGTGTGTAAATGGAGAAGTCAAACGAAAAATATATACTTGTGTGAATAATCATGCTAGAATTTCATAGTATTTTGAGGTTAACATGAAGTTTAAACTATTGACACTAATGTGTTTTTCCCTATCATAGTTGGTGTTTTCCTGATAGTTAGCTTTTTCATTCGTTTAACCGTTTTATGCAATAGGAATTTTCTCTTTCTAGTTGTGGTTGCTAACGATTGATTACTTATTTTACTGCTTGATGTTCAAACGCTGAACTATGTACTTCATTATAGAATTTGATATTCTAGTCTTATTGCCATTGGTATTTGTTTGAAAGTTTCTAAGCTTCGGTACATCTTTCTTTCCTTGCTTTTCTGGCTCGCTACTAATAGTTTGAAAATCAATTTATGTTAGTTTGGCATCAATAGTTAACCCATCGACGTATTGTGAAGACTCCATCTTGGTAGTATGGTTGCATTCAAAAATATAAGTTGAGCTTGGTTTTCGATTTTGGTTTCCTATTCCTTGTGTTATAACTATGATACTCTGCTATATTTTTTGATTTCATTAAGCATATCATGGTACTTATTGTATCTTAATTTGATGCCCCCCTTTTACTCATCATGCTGATAACCTTCACTAGTTGCACCCTTTCTTTCCAACCGCATAGTCACGATTTGTTATAGTTTTCAATTTCTACCTTGATGCATGTATGTTTGCCTGAGTATAGGTAGCTGCTAAATCTGTCAAGAGTTCCATTTTTCTTCTTTATGCTTGATGGAGGTCGAATTATATCGCACAACCATGGATGAAATCCCCTGCAGATTTACGCTAGTCTAGTGCATTTGTTGGAAATTTTGGAGCCCTATCTGTCAAACCATTGTGGTAAATCCTTTAAATCATAGCATACCATGTTAATGTCGCTAGATCTGAATAGCCTATCCTCTTTTGGTTTTGTTGGTGATTCTTAGCCTACGATAGTATATGATCCTTAGGCGCCACAAGTTTATGCACACATGATGAAAATCATATATGTAATGCACTAAGGGAGTTCTACTGTGTGCAGAATACGCTGTCCTTAACCATTAACCCTACATTCTCTCTTTGGTAGGTTTTTGCATTATGGTCTTCTTGTGCTAATCGTTCTTGCATAGCGATCTTTGAGTTATCTCTGCATATTCATTGGTGTTGGAAATTCAATTTTGGAGGGCATGTTTGCAATTCAATGGTTTTAGTTAGGTGAAGATTGACAGTTCAACCCATGAACCAAAATTACGTTTTCTATAATTGGTTTTCGACGGAGTAATACTTTGGTCTAAAAATTTGATGCAAACGCTTATGCTTGGAGATAGCTGGAATTTAGTTATGGTTGGAAATTAACTTCTCTCTGCTTGGTTTTCCATTGTACTCGATCATTGTTAAACCTTCTGCGTGTAACACATGTGACTTTTCATCGTATTGACATTTGCATTTTATGATGGATTGGATTATAGTTGCATTTGTGTCTATATTCTCTTCTTTTCCTTGGACTTTCACTGATGATTTCAAGGAATGCGTTCGGGTTGATCTAGTTTTAATTCTTTCGTTGCAATCCATAATCAGAAATGGTTATTCTCGGTTTTTGTGAAATTAGCATTTCCTGTGTTCGAGGCATATTTATCTCAACTTCTTGCTTGTTTTCACTTGTTTTCCTTGTGGGAGTTTGTTTTCTTGTCGGGACAGTGCTACTTATATGGTAGTTATCCTCCTCAGTATTGCATTCTCCCCCTTTTGTTGTAATGTGTGAGCAAAGACATATACCATGTTGATTATTGCATCAAGTAATATTTGGAATTTGATATGTACATTCGTGCGTTGCCTCTGTATGAATTAGTATAATGAGTTAGAAATTGCAAATTGCTAATGGTATAGATTACATATTAGGTGTTGTGGTAATAGTAATTGATGATTAAGATTTAAGCGTAAATAAATGACTTAGATAGTCTCTATTAATCAACATATGAGGTATTCCATCATGATTGTTTGATGGTTGTGTAGCTTTATAATTGGATAGTTCATAATTTCCATTTAGTAATAAACTCTCTTTCATAGTCATAGATTCAAGTTGTGTGGTTGTTGGGTAAATGATTAACTTTATTTTATAACTAGTAGTGAGAGCAAGGGTAATGGATTGTAATATGCTTTTAATGTGTAGACATATTTGGTGTGTACTAATAATAACACTTAGGTATATGTTGTAGTTCATTAATAAATAGAGTGACCTAATTGATAAGGGGAAACAAGTAGGAAAGAATTAAATTGAGAAGTTGTTCTTACCCTAATAATTAATCGATTAGGTAAATGGGTTAATTAGATTTTCCCTTGTTACTAACAATGTCTTATGGTATTACTGTAAAGCAGTCCCAAGTACGTAAGTATTATGGTTGAGACCCGCGTGAGTTATAGTGACTAGTTTTGTAGAGGTCTCGAGTAGCCTAAAAGTCAATGTTGAGACTTCAGCAACAGGGGAGGATGCCTCCTGTATTAGAGAATCTTATCCTTATGTGTTTACTGGCTTCTAGGAGTAAGCTGAATTCAAGGGGGGGAGGATGTAATACCCCTTGTGTTGTTGTTTGGACTTGATATTTTTTGTGGTTTTTCTTGATACATTGAGACTTTGATAGTTACTGTTTGTTGGTTGGATTGGTTGATTGGATAGTTTAGACTGCTTGATGACTCTGCTACTTTATTTGATGACATGGATATTATGATATGACATTATGGTTACAATTGATTTGGTGATGTTTTATATGGATGCAGTAGTATATTGTGATGTTGTAGATTAGTAATTATTTCATGATGATATGATGTGATCAGTTTAGTTTAACAATGTTACTTTATACTCGATGTTGTAATTGTTATTATAGCTTTGGTGAGGGGACAATGTAGCACCACTCGGTTGCGAGTGCTCTGCTACGCTGCGATTCCTTCTCACTATGTGATGCATTTGATTATATATATATATATATACATGTTGTACACAACCTTGTTTGTATGTAGGAATTGCAGGAATGGAGTCTCGATTCCACCTGCTTCGGTAGGACAGGGTGAGCATCAAATTAACCCAACGGGCATGAAGTTGAAACATAGATGAAAAGGAAGTCACCCCGTCCCAAGTTTGTCAACCTATCTTGTGTCTAGTGGTATTGTGCGTCTTTGACCTTAGTCATTTTTGTAGTTTATGATAGTTGTTTTGTGTGAGTGTATTTATGATATTTATTTTACGTTGGTGTGTAGTATGATGTAATTTAAATGATTAAATGATTAAAATAAATGTTAATAATAGTTATTGGAATAGTTTTTATTAAAATATAAAAGTATTAAATTAAAAGTCATGTAATTTATTAAAGATAAATAAATTGAAAGGTGTAAATTAAATTATTTAAATTGGTATTTAGATAATTTAATGAAAATAGCATGTTGAGGATAATTAATGGAATAAAATAATTAAATAAGTTAAATTGTGTGAATTGCAAGTATAAATTAGCAAAATTGAAATTAAAACTAAAAAGTGCAGTTCGAATAGAAAAAAAGAAAGAATAAAAGGACCAATGAATGTTGAGATTTTTGGGCTGAAAAGTTGGTGAAGAAATAGAAAACTTCTTTTAATACTGATTTTTGGGTTTTCGAAAATAGAAGAGGATATCTTTTTATTTAATAGCAAAATGAGAGGTTTTCATTCACAAGAAAATTGACAGAAGCTTCTTAAAAAAATATTGAGTTCTTGAAAAGTTTGCATCCTCTCTTGTTTTCTTTGTAAAAAATGTTTCCCTTTCATTGTTCTGGGGAAAAGGCTCTTCTGAATAGAAAAATAGATTAAAAGTTGGATCAAAGAATTTGGTGGAGACATTCTATAGAAGGAAAAAGAGCTCTTCGAAAAGGCTGGTTCGAATCAAAGGAAAGCTCCATCAACTTCTCAGCAAGCACAGGACTCCAGGTTCCATTATTGATCTTTATTGCTTGTTAAATTTGAAATGGCAAATATGTTGTTCTGTAAAAGAAAAATCTTTTAAGGTTTTAGAATTTGTTGGGTAACAGATAAATGAAAGAAAGTTATTTGAGTCTCTGAAAATGTTCAGTATTTTTATAATTTGTTTATGGGAAAATTATTTCCCCTTTGAAATAATCGGATTTATATATTTATATATATATAAATAGATATATACATATATATACTTGTGAATATACATATATATGTATATATATATTATATTTATATTTATATATAAATAAGTATGTTTCTTTTTTAGCTTCTACAGAAAGTGCTTGACAAAATAAATATATAAATATATATATATATACACACTCCACACAAAGGTATATATATATATATATATTTATAAATATATTATTAAAAAAACATTTTTTTTGAATGTCTGTTCAAATGGCCAAACCTATGCGTTGGTAGGGTTTATATATTTTATAATAAAAAAAAATTGAGGTTGAAGGGAAGGGACGGCGCTGGTTGTACCCTCCCCCTCTCCCCTTTATTGAATGTGGGGCTGCCCACAGCAGTCCACAGACTGTTGTGTGTAGCAATCCTACAGACTGCTGTGCACATACCACTGCGCCAACAACATATGATTTCATTTAAATTTTATATTATTTTATTTTTTTAAAATTATATTTATATATAAATATATATATATATATATAAATATATATATATATATATAAATATATATCTCTATGTGTGTGTGTGTGTATTTATATGTATATATATTTATGTATTGGCATATGTGTTTTATGGGCACGATTGATTGTCCAGAAATTAATCAGATAAGATTTATTTAATAAATTAGATTAAATAATATATATATATATATATGAAATATAAATGAAAAGATATATTGATTCTTGTATGATTGTGAAATTATGAATTATGACTATAATTTATTCATGGAAGTAGGTAAAATTATATTTATATCAGAATTATTATCAAGTTTTTATTTCAAAATTATTTTATCGAAATTGGGGATTAAGTCGTATTGATTAATTATGAGTGAAACAAAATGAATTGTTGTATTAAGAGTCTGTTATGTAATAACAATGTGTGGAAATTATTATGTTAACTTGCATTGTGGATTAGTGTAAATTTGATTTGGCTTCTCTTCTTTATCGCTGTGTTATTATTTTTGTCTCATTCGATGTGGGAAACCAGTATACCTTAGGAACCCCGTGTAGGGCTATCGCGAACTTTAGGCTTCCGGAGGCATGTGATAATTGTTAGTCGATGTTTCTCTTTTTATGTGCTCTTAGTGTGGCAAGCCTTTTGGTATCATTGTTTTGAAAGGGTTGTACGGGATGTTGTTGAGAATCTGATTATGTGCTTTTAGCGAGATGGGTAATGCCTCACATGTGTTCTGTTGTGATTTAATGATCGTCTTATTTTGGTACAACCCTTGGTCTTGTTTATGTTTTGGGTCTCTAGGGAGAGTGGCTCTTCGTGGGGGCCGGTGCCTCAAAAGGAGGAAGGGCCAGGATAATCCATGTAAGAGTTAGGTTAAAAAGTGAAAACCTAATAAAAGAATTTAGGGGGATGGGTAGTAATAACATTAATAAGATTAATTTGGGATACCTCGTCTATCCATTAGGGCTTTCACAGACTAATGGTAGATTGAGAAGGTCGTGGTTGTCAAGGTCGTTACCTCGTCCTCATGAGAGGTTAATGGCTCCGCATGAGTCACCCTATGGGGTCGACGCCTCAAGTAGGAGGAATGGCCAGGATAACCATAGGTGGGGGTCGGCGCCTCAAGCAGCCTGGATCAGCCGGTGCTTGGAGGAGGGGCCAAGATAACCCATGTAGGACTATGCGATGACACTCTCCACTAGTTGCCCTTATGCTTGCTTTCTTACTTGCCTCTAGAAATGGATCATGATTGTTACCTTTGATTTATTTATTTATGATGTGTTTAATGGTCTTGTGTTATTGTGATGGGTTCTTGGTTGCTATTCATTTATGATCCATATTCTCTCATGTTATTGCTATTGGAGTTACTGTTACTATGTTACTGTTATTGGAGTCTAGCCTTGTTGGAATCCTTGGTTGTGGTCATTTCCTTGTCACCTCTGAGCACGGGGGGTGGGTTTTTCTAAAACTCACATGGTCGAGTGGAACGTGCTCCGCACCTCGTTGGGTTCCCCATCAGTGTTTGTTCTACACAGTATCTTCCAAATGGAGTTGTACCTGATGTTTCTTGTATGATGGATCTACCCCACGTGTATGGGAGATTTTGATGTAACTCATGTATATGATCACGTAATGTATTAAAAGATGATGTAATGTAAATGCACCCTTGTAATTATTCATGATTTATGAGATTTATGATGGTTCGGTATCATGTGATGTATTTATATTTATGCTTATGGATATATGGGTGTCATCTCTTGCAAATGGTTATTTTAATGTCTATGATGGATGTAAAGTTAGTTAAGTTATTTAGCTTTATGTGAATCTTTCGTTATGGGTTGGTCTTATGCGATGTGACCTCGCGTGCCCCAAAGGACTTAAGATGTTATCGTGTAATGTAATAATGTATAATGGTACATAATATGTTATTTTGTATTTTATAAAAAAAAAAGTGTGCATAGTTGTTGTCCTTTGGGGTTTGCACGACGGGCGTTACAAGGTCGATCTAAGAAAACATAACCCTTGTGATTTTGTGATCTCCCTTAGGTGTTTATAAACACTACTAATCTCAAACATTTGTGAAGCACAAAGAATGAAGAAAAACAAGATTTAGGAGTGCTCATTGTACCAAATGAGGTGTCCATTGTACCAAATTAGATCTATGGGCTACCATTCAAATCCACACATATAAAATTAACCTACATCCATAGATTTTACCTTTCATAGAGTTGACAAGCTTTACTAATCCTAAGGTAATGAACAAATAAAGATTTATCATTTCTTTTCCCAAGACATACAGATTCCAGTGCAACGATACATTATATAGCATCATCATTCTTAGAGCTAGGTATAGTTATCCATTGCATTTAATTTTCTAGCTTAAAATTTAATTTTGAACACTCTCATAACTCTTAATTATTTAATCAAGGTTGATTTGTGCTTAATTATATGCATTTTATTTGGTTAATCTAGATTAAGCATAGGAGAAGTTTATTTTTCCTTTACATTTTGGTGAACCCATTCACTCTTACACCACCTTAGGGTTTTTCTTTAGGGCTTGTACCTTCATAATTTTTAATGTTGTAGATCTATAATTCTTTTGCAATACTGTTTTTATATCTTGTTAGGATTTATTGTTTTTATTCATTTTTATTCTATTGTTGTAAATTTTTACCTATGGTGTGACATTATTTTTGGCCACCATACCCACCCTTGAATTCATTTTGAGGGTTGCATTTTCAAATTTGATATGTCATATTTTTATTTATTTGTTAAATCTAAAAGTGACTTACATTGTCTTATCATGGATATCTACTTCCTCTTCCTTACCAAGGTCACTTCTTATGCCAGTTCACTTTATGATTATACATATTTTGTAGACTATGATAATGGATTTGGCTATTACTTCATCCCTATATGCACTTGATGCAACTAGGGATCTTGTCTCATGTGATGTTGTACCTTTGTTTTACACCTATAGATTATTTTTTGTGTGCCTCTCTTGATTAATCTTTCTCTAAGGAATATAGTGGTGTAGATAAATATGCTTCATCTTCAATGCATATAATGATGGTGTACCTTCTATGTTGGTGCATTTTTTTATTTTCTTGCATTTAGTTAAATTACATATTGTATTATATCCATCTAGGATATGATAAGCTTGTTTAGGTAAGTATGTGCTTGGTAGGTTGTCCTTGCATCATGTGGCATGTATTTTTCAAGTGTTGATAAAAATGTTGTTCACACATGTGACATCTCCTGTATCTCACACTAGTTGTACATTCACATCTCTTAGCAGTGTATCATATACATACTCACTTGGAGCTCTCATTTGAGAAATCTATAATCATCGTTATATTTACATTCTTTGATATGATATAGACTTATTCTCTTAATCTAAGCCTTTGTGTGCTTTCATTAAAGCTCTTTCATATTGGGTGGAAAATTATATATCCAAATGTTATATGGTATCAAAGCATGTGAAATTATTTTTTGTTAGCCTTTTTGGAGATCTAGGTTGCAGATCTTGTATTTTGTTGAAAAAAGTTGAATATGCTTTTCTCTTCCATTGAATGATGACTTGGAGTTAGAAAAACTTGATAGAAATACCAAATTGTAGGAGTTCCTTTTGTGGTTCTTATTATAATTATATTTGGAGCTTGATGGAGAAAACTTGAGTTCACCATTGAGTCCAAACTATAAGTGTAGCGGATTTTACCTTTTGTTGAGGCCATATTTACAAAATTTTATAGGAGTTGCTTGCAAGATCTAGTAGGTTACCACCATTTTGGAGTAGTTTAGGTCAAATTTGACCCTACCATCACATCTAAAATACCTAAAAACCATTAGATCAGCTATCATTTTGTCAAAATTAGAACACTTGGCCTAACATCCTGAGAATTTCTTTTATTGATTTCACCCAAAAAATATGTATGTTTGTAGAAGGTTGTATGCCTCACATAGGTTTTTTTTAATGTGTTTGGATTCATTAGAGAGAGGACTTCAAGAGATTTCTATAAAATGGTCACAATAAGCATTTGGAGTGGTATTGAATGAGATATTATGTTATAAAATTGACCTCAAATTCTAAGTTTTGACAAAAAAAAATTGTGAATTCTAGGAAAATTCTTAGATCTTGTTATATGTTGCGAGTTAAAGAAATCTATTATTTAGCATAATAAAATCAATAATGTTAGGGTATGTGCAGGATCATCATGGAAAAAATAGGCCCTTAAGTGGCAAAAAAATTAGAAAAATCAGAGTTAGGAAACTTGATGTAAAAATTTGAATAAGTTATCTATATTATTTCAAAAATATGTAAGAATAGAATCTGTAGAAAATTGAATGTAATTTCTAAACTACTAGGTTTGTTTAAAAAAAAAAAAATCTATTTGGTGAAAATTTGAAATTTCAATGCAATAGTACTTAAATTTCAGGGAAAAAATAAGAAGTAGGTGTCTGTTTGACCACCCTAACCATAATAAAATGATAATAATTTTTATAAGATTTAAGATATAAGTAGAGTACTCATGTCCCAATGTGATGCATATTATTTTGTATTTTTTTTCAAAGTAAATAATTAATTATGAATTTTTTATTACAACTTTTAAAAAACATTAAAAACTTGTATGTCTTACAACCTTAACTTAGTCAAAACTTCATGAAATTTAATTTTTCTATTTTTAATCCTATAGTATGGGAAGCATAGAATGTGACAAAATGTTTTGGATTAAAAAAATATGATACAATTTGAAAGCTATAGATATTTTTCAATCAATCTATCAATTAGGACTTTAGTCGTAATTTAAATAGAAAATGAATAATAATTACTTATTAAATTCAAAGTAAAGCATAATTTATACTGGTGGAAAGCTGAGAATCTCCTTTAAAAACCCTTTTTGTTTCATCAATTTTGGGTAAAAAAAAAGTCGTGAGCCACATACCCATCATATTGCCACTTTTTGGCCCATCATGATCCTGCACATACCTGTTATTGTTTTTAGCCTTATTTTGGCATCTAAAACACATCAATATCAAGTTCACTTTGTGATTTTTTGAACATGGTAATTGTGCATGCACTAAATATAAAGAGTCGAAATTATTTTATGCTAGGGGTTTCATAGTTGTGTAATTTTAAAGAGGTGTTTTTGTGGTCGTTCATCTGCTTTTGTTGGTTTCATTATTGAGTAATTTTGGCGAAGTTAATTATATATTTTACTCTCTATTTTCTATTTTAGTATTCTACAAAAGCTTTCCAAGACATGTAGGTCAAATGTGCTTACCACAAGAAGAAAAATCATGATGAAAATGATTGCTTTCTAAAGTAGATTAATGAATTGAAACAACTTATTCAAAAAAATCATATTTATTTGCTAGAATAATCTACTCTAACATTTATAATTTTATTGATTGTTCATACTCAAGCATCTAGCAAGGACACTACCATGGGACAAGTAGTGTAGTTGTAATATCCCTAATTCTAGGTATGAGGGTGTCTATATCACTTTCTAGCCTTAGGAAGGATTTCAAACTTACTCATATAGTCATTCCTTCCTTTCATTCCACACCCTTGCTTTCTCAATCTATTGACTTTGGAAGCTTTTTAATTTTTCCCTTATCTAGGTATTGTTTTCCTTAATTCCCTATTCCACAAACCTATACTTTGTTTTAACCATCATAAATCTAGACTTTCCCATGCCAACATCCTTTTTCCTTCATCTCCCTCAAGTCCTATACTTTGTTTTAACCATCATAAATCTAGACTTTCCCATGCCAACATCCTTTTTCCTTCATCTCCCTCAAGTCCTCAATCTATTGGTTCCCCTTTGAACTTTCCCTTATCTTCATGCACACTTTCATTCCCCATACTGTACAACCCCACTTCCTTCTATACTATGGACTTCCAAAGTTCCATTTCTCTCCTTGAACTCAATTCAAAGGAATAGGTATCCAACCCCTATTTTATTTGATATCCTTTGTGTACCAGGTATCCAACCCCTATTTTATTTGATATCCTTTGTGTACCAACCTTCATTATATCATGACCTCCTAGACATTTCTATACTAACATACCTAAAAGGTATCCACTATCTTGAAAGCTTGAACTCCAATCCTTGCTCATTTTCTACTCTAAGAACTCAAAACTTTTGAGTATCTCTAATCCCTAATCCCTACTAGTACCAATATCCCAATTCCCCCTACCTTCGCTCCTTCCCGCATTGATTATTTTGAATCCCGATCCCCAGTCCTCCCTACGTTAGGTATCTTCAAATCCTAATCCCCACTCCTTCCTGCGTCAACTATCTCCAAAGCCTAGTCCTCACTGCCCATCGTCCTTCCCTCTTTTGGACCATCAAGTTTCTTTCTACCATCATCCCTCTTATGATAGATATACTTGAGCATCATGTGATCCAGGTTCGTCAGCGGTTAACATTTTCCTGGTGCCACTGCCTTACTGGGCACAATCGTCAGCTTCGAATGAATCTTAGCCTTCTCTTCACCCATCTTCGATCGACTCTAGATATTTCACACGAAACAACCAGGTGAATCACTCTTAAATTGCTGCAGCACGCTGCCCAGTTGGTAGAAATATGAATTGACATTTAAGAAAGTTCAAGCAATATAGGTGAACTATAAATGTTCTCACCCAAATTATAGTGTTCAATTATTGATGAAATGTTTACTACACCAAACGCTCCAAAAATCTAAACCGTAGATTTTGCTTCTCACAATCAATATCAGTGAAGGTGGCAAGCTAAGCTGTACACAGGGTACCAACTTAGCGCTTTGAAAAATTAAAAGAGAAATCTCAGCAACTAATGGGTCCCGTTAATTTGGTTTTACGCATTTATGTGGTAAGAAAGTCTGTCTAAATGTAAATTTTATAGCATTGTAATGGTGATGACATGACATGACCCACCCCTTTCTACTGGCTCTGTCATGGCTGCTTGACGATCTTTTATTTTCATGTGTTTGTAATATTTCTTATTTTTTAGCCTCAGCTCATGTGACTTTGGTTTTTTTGGCATAGCCCATGTGACTCTTAGGGTGTGTCTTCTTACCACCCATCTTTTTCTTGTGAATATGTATTTTTATCTTTTGTATTTTTATCTTTTATATTAAAATAATTTCCTAAAACTAGTTCTATGTCATATATAAAGTTAGTTGTATGTCACTTATATATATGAATCTTTATTTCACTTGTATATGCACATGTTTTCATGCATCTATCATGCATGTATTTGTTGGTTATAGGCGGAGCTTGCAATTGTGGTTAGACTTTGGATCTCCAAATTCTACCCTTTTATATTCAAATTTTGGTCAACTCTCATCAATTCATTTCTTGCCAAAGGCTAACTAACATACAAATTTGTGTGATTCATTCATATGGCCTTATATTTAAGGCATTCAACGAAGCAAATATTTTCACATAGTATCTCATTCTCTCTCCTTTGAGTAGTCTAAGGCATATTATTTGCATTACAAAACTTCAATTGGTATAATAAAAGGAATCTAGATCTACATGATCATCCTAGGAGTATATGAATGACTAATGATTGTTGTCCTCCATAGTTTACTCAAGTTTTCTAGGGGTTGACCTAGGGAAATGTTTCCCCTTGCAACACTAATGACAATCTTGTAGATGTATTAATAAATATCACCAATCCCCAAATGCCCAAAAAGGAAAAAGAATCAAAGGCAAATTGGGCAAAATAGGGAGTAGAGTTGTGTAGAATGCTAGAACAAATCCCTAGGTGCTAGACATTTATGCAATTGCAAACTCAACCCAATATAGAGCAAGCAAAATATTCAAATATTGAAGTGAGTTATAGGTTGTTACAATCCTTCTTTAATCCCAAAGCATTTAGATTTTAGTGCAATCTCATATTTCAATCATTCTTCGATCATAAAGATAAATACATTGATTATTTGCATTCATTTCCATTAATTTAGCATTTAATCCCCTATCTTAGGTCAATCTCACACCCATGGATTTGACCCTCAAAATTTTAAAATTCAAATTCCAATTTTGCATCTCTTGCCCCATTTCACTAATTATTATAAGCCAAGTAAACACATATTTATGTGATTTATATTTGTGTATATAGATTTGAAGGTATGTATATAGATTTGAAGGTATTCAATTACATTTATTTATCATCCACAAGCATTGTTAATTACCATTCACATACAATAAGCATTTATTAGAACACTTTAATTGGTTCAAAAAGGAATAAAAATATAAATAATCATCATAGGACATATGCACACTTCTTGTTGCATTACCATAAAGTCAATATTATAAAGGGGGTTGATATAAGAAAACACAATTCTTGTGATTGGGTGATCTCCCTTAGGTGTTTATAAACATTGTTAATCCTAGACATTCAATGAAGCACAAATAATCAAGCATATTGAGAATCAAGAGTGTCGCTTGTACCAAATGAGATGTGCATTGTAACAATTCAAATCCAAACCTAATTGACCTAGATCTAGAGATTTGACCCATCATAGAGTTGGCAAACTATATTGATCTTGAGGCACTGAAGACCAAACAAAGATTTATCATCTCTAGTCCCAAGACATAAATTTTAGTGCAACAACAAACTATTTGATGTCATCATTCTTAGAGCTAGGTATAGTCTCCACTACATTTAATTTTCTAGCTTAAAATTTAATTTTGAATACTCTCATTAATCTTAATTAATTAGTCGAGGTTGATTTATGCTTAGTTGTATGCATTTTATTTGATTAGTCTAGATTAAGCTTAGGGGAAAAATAATTCCTTTACATTTTGGTGAACTCATTCAATCTTACACCACCCTAGGGTTTTTTCTTAGGGCTTGTACCTTCATTATTTTTAATGTTTTAGATTTATACTTTCTTTTGCATTATTATTTTATATCATGTTAGAGTTTATTATTTTTATTCATTATTATTCCATTGATATACCTTTTCACCTAGGGTTTGTGCTTCATGATGTGACATTATTTTTTACCACCATACCCACCCTTGAATTCCTTTTGAGAGTTGCATTTCCATTTTGATATGATTGATTTTTATTTTTTTAAGTATGAAAGTAACTTGCATTGTCTTATCATGGATATTTCCCCCCCCTTCCTTGCCAATGTCACTTTTTATGTCACTACACTTTATAATGATATATCTTTTGTACACTATGATAATGACTTGGCTATTACTTCATCCCTATACACACTTGATACAACTAGGGATCTTGGCTTGCGTGATGTTGTACCTAGTGAGCGTGATTTTTATTTTACACCTATAGATTCTCCTCTATGTGCCTCTCTTGATTAGTCTTTCTCTGAGGAATATAGTGATGTAGATAAATATGCTTCATCTTTAATGTATATGATGTTGATGCACCTTCTTTGTTGGTGTATTAAATTTTATTTTTTACATTTATTTAGCTACATATTTTTTTATATTTGTTCAAGTTATGATAAGCTTGTTTAGGTAGGTATCTACTCTGTAAGTTTTCCTTGCACCATGTGACATACTTTTTTTAGTGATTAAATTTTTTGTGGTCACATGTGACTACATCCCCTTTATCTCATTTTAGTTATACATTCACATCTCTTGGTAGTGTATCATATATATAATCATCAAATTGTATCTTTGCATTCATTGATAAGGTAGAATTATTCTCTCGCTATGAGACTTTTTGTGCTTTCATTGAAGCTCTTTCATCTTGGGTGGAAAATTCTATAGCCAAATATCATATGGTATTAGAGCATATGCAATTATTTTTTGTTAGCCTTTTTGGAGATATAGGTATAAATATTGTACTTTTTGAAAAAAATTGAATATGCTCTTCTCTTGCATTGAATAATGACTTGGATAATTAAAAAAAATGATAGAAGTACCAAATTATAGGGGCTCCTTTTGTGGTTCTTATTATAATTATATTTTGGATCTTTATGGAGAAAAATCAAGTTCACCATTAAGTCCAAACTCTTAGTGATAATGAATTTTACCTCTTTGTTGTGTCCAAATTGAACATTAGAGGCCAAATTTATAAGAATTTTTGCTATGTTCTTGCAAAATCCAATAGGTTTTTATCATTTTGGAGGAGGATCAGTTAAACTATCCCTACCAAATCATATCCAAAATATCTAAAAAATCCTTACATCAAATATTATTTTGTCAAAAATAAAAAACTTGTCCTAACATCTTAAGAGAATTTCTTTTATTGATTTCACCAAAAAATGTGTATTTGTAGAAGGTTGTACACCTCACATAGGTGTCAAAAAATTGAGTTTGTATTCACTAGAAAGAGGACTTCAAGTGTTTTTTTATAAAGTGGTCACAATAAGAATTTGGAGTAGTACTATGCAAGATATGATGTTCTAAAGTTGACCTCAAATGCTATTTTTTGGCAAACATTTTATTGAGTTCTAGGAAAATTCTTCGATCTTATTATATGTTGCAAGTTGAAGAAATCTATTATTTTAGCATTGTATCCTTATTTTGGCATCTAAAACACATCAAGATCAGTTCCAATTTGTGGTTTTTCTGCAAGTGGTAATTATACATTTACAATAAATAAAGTGTCAAAATTATTTATGCTTGGGGTTTCATGATTATGTAATTTTGAAGAGGTGATCTTGTGGTTGTTCCTTTTATATTTTTGGTTTCATTATTGAGTAATTTTGGGTGAGTTAATTATATATTTTACTATATCTATTTTCTATTTTAGTATTCTGTACAAAAGCGTTCCAAATCATGTAGGTCAAATGTGCTTACCGTAAGAAGAGAAACATGATGAAACCAATTTATTTTTAAAGCATATTAATGAATTGAGATAACTTCTTCAAAAACAACACATTTATTTTATATTTTATTCTACTCCATCATTTGTAAATTTATATGTTGCTCGTACTCAAGCATTCAACATGGACACATTACCATGGGATGAGCGTTTTAGTTGTAATGTCCCCAATTCTAAGTATAAGTGTTGGATCGCTTTTTAGGCTTAGGTGAGATTTCAAAATTTCTCATATTGTTATTTCTTCCTTTCATCCCACACCCCTACTTTCTCAATTTATTTCCTTGTAGCTTTTTATTTTTCCCTTATCTTGAAAATCTTTTCCTTATTTCCTTGATCCACAAACCCCTACCATGTCTTAAATATTATGAATCCAAACTTTCTTATACTAGCATCCCTTTTCCTTCATCTCCCTCGAGTCCTCAATTCCTTGGTTCCTCATGTTTCAAACCTTCAAAATTTCTCCTATCTGCATGCATCACCTTCATTCGTCATGCCCCCACAAAACCACATCCTTACATTCTATGGACTTCCATATTTCCATCTCTTTTTCTACTCAATTCAAAAAAATAAATATCCCCAATTATTTTTGTATTGATGTCCCCAATATCTATTATATTGGATATGCTTGAGTACCAACCTTCATTGTATTGTGAGATTCTATAATTATATTTACTAACATACCTAAAGGCTATCTAATTATATTGGAGCCTTGAATCCAAATACTTACTCATTTTATACTCTTGAGAATGCAAAATTTTGAGTTTTATTTTCCCTCATTATGTTGGTATTAGGTATATCATATCTCTAACCCGTAATTCCTACTAGTATCAATATCCTAATTCCCCTAATCCTCACTCCTTCCCACATTGAGTACTTATGAATCTTGATCCCCACTCCTTCCTACATTAGGTATCTTCAAATCTCAATCCCCACTCCTTGCATTGACTATCTCTAAAGCCTAATATTCACTCCCCATTGTGCTTCCCTATTTTGGACCTTCAAGGTTCTTTCTACCATCATCCCTCTTGTTAAATCCATTATCAGGTATCCCAAACCCCCATTCCTTATTTTATCATTGCCTTTCTTATACAATATCATGGACCTTTGCATCCCCTCACATCATGGCACCCTTGCATTCCATCCCACGATCCCTTGACTTCAAACCTGCAATGTATATAATGTCAGTTTACCAACCAAAAATATAGTCAAGAAACATATCAACTCTCTAGTGCATCTTTTAGGTATGCATTTCCTTATATCCCCACTTGCATGCATGCCTTTCCTTGAACTCTCGCTATTCAAACAAATATTTTCACCTATCACCATGACCAACCATGGATGTCATTAATGAAAATTTAAATATAATAAAATGGCGAGAAACTTTTAAATGCTTACTGAGCATGTGTGGTCCCACACTAGGCCTTCAACCTCTATATAAGGCAATAAAATTAATCAATTTGCACATCTTTCCATATTTTATCAAACCCTAATATGTAAGATTGAATACTTGTGTTCAACTATTAGATGCAAGGATGAAAACATTTGGGTTCTAGAGATGAATGGACGAAAAACCGTTGAACTCCTACGGGAAACTTCACATGAAGGTTACATATACACTTTAATTTTAGAGGATTTTAGTGTTTTTGGGATTTCAACATTTTAGGAATTTGCAACAGAAATGTATTTAAATGAATATATTCAATCCTAACATTAATTACATGTTCAAATCTATTATTTTTTGGTATTTTGACAATCTATTCATACCAAAAATATTTTGGTGGGTATTTTAGATCTAAGTATTTTCAAATGAATTTTTAGCTAAGGGTAATCTTAATGGCATCATAGCATCGATCTTTCCTTCTTGTAGGATAAACTAAATTGTTAATTGTTTCCAATAAAAGAGAGATTAGGCATCAAAGAAGAGAGTAAATGAAGTTGCAAGCATAGGATTTAGATAGAGAAGGAAACATGGAAAAATGTAGAAGAGAAAAGAGCCCATTAAAAAATGAAGAGAAAGAAAATTTATTCCTTGAAACCTTGGCTCAAATCCATCAAGGACAAGATAGATTATTAGTTTAATGGCACAAATGTTGCATGCTCTAGAGACTTGAAAAAAGCTAGATTCTATTAAAGTATCTCAAGGAGAGACGTGTGGTTACATTCTTAGACACTTGGAGGAGCTTGATTTTTTAGAAATATTCATGGAGACTATATATGCATTATAATATTTTAATGCTAAAGATTACATTCAATATGGATAATTTTGGAGGCTAGGTTTTTTTCTCTTGATGGTTTTCCTATGGTATATATTATTCAATACTGTTGTATATCTTTGATCTTTATATTATGGTTATTTTTAAGGTTGCATACATATTTTTCTCTCATGGAGTTATGTAAGAAATGATTTGATCAACCTTGTAAATTTCTAATAGAGAGAGAGAGAGAGAGTTGGAGTTGTCTTAGTATAAACGGGGCATCTCGTAGCATTTATAAATATGATAGTGAAATAATTAGAAAATATATCTCTATTTATGATAAATATATGTTGGCTATCATGCATGCTTTGGCTAAGTTTTTGCAATATTGAGTTTGTGAAATATTTGTGGTGAAGATTTATCATAATAGGCTAACTTTATTCCTTGGACAACATGACTTGAATAATATGCAACAAAAAGGGGTGAGTAAGCTCCAAGCTTGTGATTTTGACATAAAGTACATGAAAAGGAAAAAATGTAGTTACCTACTTTATGTTTTACTTTTGTTATTTATGTTGATAGAAGGGTCTCTATTGTGATAGAATATGTTAAAAATGAATTATGTATTGATCTCCTTGATGGGAATGTGAGATATGAATTTTTTTAGTAGTATATATCTCATTCTTTATAAAAAAAAAAATTCATAGTTCTTGAATCAAAATTAAGGATAATATTTTAAGGGTTTTTAATGATTCACCATTAATAGGATACCTATGGTACTATAAGACCTATAGGTATTTTATAGAAATTTTCCCATGGAAGGGACTCAAGGGGATACCCTCAAATACATAAAGTAATGCATGATTTATTAGTAAAACAAAGTAGAACATGTATTTCCATGTGACTTGCTTCAACCACTACTTATCTTAAATTAGAAGTGGGAAAAAATATCCATTGATTTCACCATAGGCCTGCATAAGGTACAAGGTAAAGGTGAAATTTATGTTGTTGTGGATAGGATAAATAAATATGAAAACTTATTTTATATTTCTTCAAAATTGAAGGCTCATTAGGTAGAAAATTTTGTTGGCATTGGCAGTTTGTCATTGATGTCAAAGGAATACATTGTTTGTTTCAAGAGGTAAGTTTCAAGGGTATTGATGTCTAGTTAGATTGTCATCTTGATATATTGATGAAGGGCATGAATTTCATTGGTTTAGTTGTTTTTGGTGACTATGAGCTATCGTTGTTGGCATTAATGTCAAAGAAAACAAGGCATCTTGCAGCATCGATAATGCTATACCAATTGGCATATTTTTTATTTGAGTTAGTGATCAATTTATTGATCCTCACTTAAAAAAATTTATATCCTTACAAAGATATAAGTCATAAGAGTGGTGCTTATTATACAACCTTGCTATATATATCATTTGATGGTTATTTCATTCACAAGGGGACATTTAAATGATGAATACACTGACAAGGCATCATAAGTTTGATTATTTTCAAAGGTCAACAAGGTATCATATTGGGCTTTGTAAAAGCGTGTGGAGATAAAAGTTAACACCAACAATATGATGATGTTTTCTTTGCCTTAAATGATTTCACATTCTTTTCAAAGAATAGGGCAAGGTAGTGCCGCATTGAACATGGTATGGAAGCTTGGAAGAGGAATGCAACTTCACACAAAAATTAGTTTCTTCGAACTATGACAGACTGCATACCACAAAGCATCATAATATTAATCCTAGTTTGATTATGAAGATAGTTCTCTTTCTATTCAAAAACAAAGAACACTATTTATGCATTATGTTGAAGGCATTCAGGATAGAGAGTGTGATTGTATAAAAAAGAGACATCATTCTTGATATGAGATTTATTGGCTTACAATGATTCAAATTTTATGATTATTCATGATTTGTATATTTGATACATTGAGAAGAATATGTAAAGCATCTACAGAGCATTGGTTTCATTGTATGATGTATCATTGTTTATAATCACAATATACAATGATATATTGTATGTGAAATAAATTGTACTTTGCTTCTAAATCTCAAGTGATAGAGATCAAGAGATGTTGAGTAGAGAAACAGAGATGATACTCTATATGTAAATTCAAAAATATTTGAAAAGTGATAATGTATAAGCTAGTGAGGCACATTGTTAGTGAGACACATTGTCAGTGAGGCACATTGCTTTTCTAGTGAGACATTTGAAATCTATCAGTGAGATAGTATTACTAGTGAGGCATCTTGTAGCCAGTGAGGCATTTTTGAAAGCCAGTGAGGCAATTTTATGAGTGGTTTTTATACCCCATGAGGGTTTTCCACTCAGGAAATTTTTTGTGTTATGAGTTGTCATTATCACTAAAGTGTTTGGTCCTCATGTTCTATCATATGCCATTCAGTTTTAAAGTTGTCCTAAGATTATGTTATCTTGTAAATATTTTAGTTTTTGGGTTTCTATAATGTTCCCAGTCTTTGTGATCTGGTTATGGTCTTTATGTTCATTCATGTTAAAATCCTCACATATGCTAGATAACTAAATTGCTCTGAAGCTTTCACTTTACATGTTCAAAGTTGGAAGAGTTTAAGTCAAGGTCATTTTGATTTGATATACCACTGATTCACCCCCCCTCTCAGTGGTATCATACTCCAACAAATTTATTCTTTACTTAAGTGCTTATGCTACATAGTTTTCTTAAGAATACTATTAGTAATTAAGATAGTATATTTTTAGCTCCTTTTGGTAGGAATTATTTCATTTGGATGGTAAAAAACTCACTCCTAACACAAGTTATCACCCAAAAATAGATGGATAAATATATAAATAGTCAATAAGTGGGTTGAAGGCTACTTGAACAACTATATTTCTAATTAGCAATTAATATGGGTTAAGTGATCACTATTGAGAGAATATCTCTACAACATCACCCACCATGTGTCCATTGGTGTGTTTCCATTTGTGGAATTATATGGTTATTATGCATTAAACTTTAGTGATTTGTTTCTAATGGACAACAAGGTATGTACAACTAGTAGATTGGTGAAACAAAGCTAAGACGTACTAAAGTCATTAAAATATCACATCTAGCATACCTAGAATAGAAAAAATCAATGTATATATATATATATATATATATATAACCACAATAAGATATCATTTTAAATTGAGTATATGGTATTTTTGAGATTACAACCTTATAGACAATATTCAATAAAAAAAAGTGAGGTTAAAAGCTCAAATCTTGCTTCAATGGGCTTTACAATATCTTGAGGATAATTGGTGAAGTTGTTTATAGGTTGGAACTACCAAATAATATTATGTTTCATACAAAATTTCATGTTTCTTGTATTGGAACCTCATTTTTTGCATGTCTCATCTTTTCTTTGTTCTACTCTATAAGTTGTGTATTTGACCCTATCCACTCTTTTTTACTATTCAATATGAGAAATCTCTAGTTGGTTCCCCCATAATGAGTAATTTTATAAGTATATTCATTCAAAGTGTTTTCATCAAATATCCTTATTAAAATTTGTTAAAGGGTACTTTTATGGTCAATTAATTGTAATTTGGCCTTTCTTTGGGTGAATTTTCAAATTTTGGAATTTCAAAGTTTCTCATTTTTCCATGCATGTCAAACCTATCATCCCTAGTATGCATTTCCCTCCAAGTCTAATTTTTCACTCTAAGCTCTTTTCCTTTAATTTCATAATTGTAGGTTTGGTCATCCATACACCCTTTCCTCAATTTCTAACTTTTCTCCCAAAAATTCCCCTTTGCAAGTTTTGGAGTTTTGAAGTTTCTCATGTTGTTATGCCTATCAAACGTATAATACTTGGCATGCATTTCCCTCTAATTTTTATTTTCCATTCTAAACCCCTTTTCCTTGAGTTTTAAGATTTTGATTTGGTCATCCATGCATCCTTTCCTCAACTACCAAATTTTCACAACAAAATCTCCCTTTGCAAATTTTAGAGTTTTAGAGTTTCTCATATTGTCATGCTTGTAAAACCTATCATCCCTAGCATACCCTTCCCTCCAAGTCAGATGATTTCCCCTCTAAGCTTATTTTCCTTGAATTTTAAGATTTTGAGTTTGGTCATCCATGTATCATTTCATCAACTTGCAAATTTTCTCCCTAAAATTCCACTTTACAAATTTTGGAGATTTGGAGTTTTTCACACCATCATGCATGTTAGACCTATCATTCTTCACATGCCTTTACCTCCAAGTCTAATTTTTCCCTCTAAGCTCTTTAATCTTGAATTTTAGGATTCTAGGTTTGGTCATCCATGCATCCTTTCCTCAATTTCCAAAATTTCTCCCCAAAATTTCAATTTGCATATTATAGAGTTTTAGAGTTTCTCATGTAGTCTTTCTTGACATACCTTCAAGGTATTTTCTCCCCTCTTCCCCCTTTGTCATGAAAAGTCTTGAAACTCTATTGTTTGAACAAAAATACCTACCACCCTTCCTACACAACCTAGGATGCTATTAAGGGCCTCAAAATAAATATGATTTGATAGATGAGGAATCTCAAATGCCTCTTGGTACCTATGGGCCCCTCTAAGACATGAATAATGTACAAAAGAACATGGTTGGTGATGTAAAGGCCATGGTTCCAATTGTACGACCATGTGAAGTTGACATAAGTAGACATAGAGGGAATGTGCAATTATATATAACTATGGTTCAATGATATTTTTTTCTGGAGTGACTATGAAGGGGGGTGGAAAAAAAGAGCATCAGGTGCAGAATCAACAAAACAATGGTATACATACAAAGCCCTAGGGTGTGAATTTTCAATTTTGGGTAAAGGTATTTTATTATTATAATGATCTAGATTTGTCCCAAATTTTTAATGAATATTTGTAACCTTTGTAGATAAAATGATTAAAGGTATAATCAACCTTAGTTGAGTATCTCCTTGTGTGTGGTATATATTTCTAGAAGTGTGTTGTTAGTTAGATTACTAATTAAACCCACTTAACATTCTATAATTATTTATTGTTTTTCAAAATATATGTGTATAGCCCAACTTACTTGTACATTTTGAAAGGCATAGTGTTTTTGTGGTATATTGATTAAGATATCACCTTTGGTTTCAATTATTATATCTTTTATATGAATTCAAAGAATCTTTTGACCAACTAGATAAAGGAATTAGTCTACCACTAGTTCCATCTCCCCATCATCCCAACAAACTCAAGATAAATCAATATAAACATATTTTCAATTTAATTTATTCTATAGTGTTCTCATTGACATGTTTGAATATATATAAAAGTATAATGGGTTATATAAAATACATTATTAGACACTCATATGGAAGATGATTGGTTTAAATACGGTTATTAACCTTGAGTTCCTCAAACTAGCATACAGACACAAAGTGACAATTGGAATAGGGGTGAATTATGTAGTGGGTATAATTTGTGTTATGTAACGCCCCCACTGAGAACCCTAGAGGAAAAAACCTAAGCAAGAAAAAATAGACAATTTTTTTTTAAGCGAAATGTTGCACAATTGAAACTATACATAAACTTAATTACTACTCTACGTCCTCTAGGGTGCAAGAATACATTATGTAGTTCCCATCATTAGAAGAACTAACTACATCATAAAGCTTAATAATAACCAAATTCTAATATCAATTACATATTACATCTACACATAACATATAATCAAGTAACCCATGAGATACATCCATAAATTAAACATAAAAGAATAACTGATTACATAATTCTTCACATACTTGAGATACATTAGTTTCAGCTTTACAATTACATTTTGTACAATGGTACCTCCTCATTATAAATGAGGAGTGCTCAACAACATGATACAAGATACATATTTGAGATACAATACAAATACAAGTACAATGAACACAAATCTCAAGAGAAGATGCAGTGCAGAAGTCTTTAGATCGAGTGAAGTCGCCACAACACGTACAAGGAAGGGAACCCAATGGAGAACGTAACATGTTCCACCCAACCATGTGAACCCAAAGGTTCACCTCCCATGCTAGGAGGTAACAAAGGGTCCCACCATAACTAATAGACAAGGACTAAGACATCACAAGGCTGACATAACTCACAAGAAAAAGAACAAGAACAAGAACAAAAAACAACAGTGACTATACTTCTAGAGGCACATAGATATCTAGGGTAAAACAACAAGCAAGGGGAACTCATGGTTGTTGTAGGGAAAGTTTCATCACATAGTCGGACATAGGTTATCCAGGTAGATCTTCCTAGGCCCCAACCCCCATCCTGGGTTATCCTGGTAGCCTCTACCGATCTTTGACCCCTCATGACAACTTATGCAAAATCAACTTACCTCTCGCGGAGACGAGGTAGTTGATTTACCATTCCAGGCCTTCTTGTCTCACCTCAAGCCTAAACGAGCGCTTGAGCCTAAGTGAGGTATAAACTTATCTTGTTAATGTTTTAGCTACCCATTCCCCCTAGTTTGTTTTATATTATCACTTGTTAACCAAACTTCCACATGGGTTATCCAGGTGCCCCTTTGTGCATCGGCCCCCATTGGAAGCCACTTCCCTACTACCAACCAAAACCATTGAAATTGAAAACAATGCCACTTGCACAACTCAAAACACAATTGAATCACATAGCGAGGCATTACCCTTCTCGCTCACAAAGTCCATAAAATCAATCACAAAGACAAATATAATGTGCAAGGTAAATGACCATCTTAACCATAATCAAAATATATTTCCCCATATCAAGTTTAATAAATAAATCCACGAAAAGAACTAATCAACCTAGCCTCTAGAAAAATCTAAGATCCAATTCACAAAATAGCATAGAATGAACAAACTCTACAGTTTACTTCGATGACATACCCATTCGCATGATTCACCTCAATAAATCCAACACTAATAACAATACAAAATCTAGAATGGGTTACAAGAAACTTGTTTTAAGGTATTCCACTAATCAACTAGACATGATTCTTTGTTTCCAAATCTAATTATAGATGATTCAACCATATCTAGAATGGATTCTTTTCTACCTTCATTTACATTTCAACAATAGGGCAGAAAGTATTACTTAAGACCCATATATTAAAATATACATATAACTTAAACAAAAAAATACTAATTCACACACACACACACACACACACACACACACACACATATAAATCAACCAATATAAATATGTATATTCGCACTTATAACAGCTCCACTTTTTTTTAATCATGGATAACAAAGGTCTAAATCAGAATTAGAAAACATATTAAAATCTACAGACTCCTAAACATGGCCGGGATTGGGCTTGAGTAAGGAATTCATTTTTAAAGGCTATATATTAATATATAATAGTGAATGCATTTATTAACATTTCCATCGAATTTCAGTTTAACTCCATTCATTTTTAAGTTTATATTTAGAATCTTTGAGTTGGAAGGAGTATGCAAAAAGACAGGTTGAACTTCAATTAGAACGAAAGCCAAGACATAACTATTAGAGACTCACTAGCTTACATACATTCAGACGCATTAAAACTGCCAGTTCACAAGAGCATGCATTGCAAATAAAGAATGTGACTGCATGAGATCAATGGATAATAGGGTGAATAATGATGCAGGGCCGAGACACATTACAGGAAAATAACACAAGCACAAATCAGAAGACAAAACACATAGCAACTAAATGATTTCTAATGCCTGGAAGGGCCTACAATATGAAAGACTGTGTTGCAAGTTATGGCTCAAGTAAAGCACACATACAGTAGATCAAAACATCCATAGCATGAAGGTCGATGCCGAACCAAAGGACCATCCACTCTATAACTTCTAATGAATATGTAATATGTATGTAAGAAATAAACACAATATGTTGGGTAATACATCGCTGCTAGAGAGAGAGGTTAAGATACAAATTCATTCAATTTGATAGAAATAGGGCAGCGGCTTAAGACAACCTGGTTATTTACAGGCATGTTTACATTGTAGACTATAAAGAAGGATTAATTTGGTCATCCCAGCACGTCAACAACATTATACAAGAAGTAACTTATATATATTGAATCGATTTCAAAAATCAAGAAGATAGGTCGCGACTGAAAGAAGGACGACTGACAAATTTTAAAAAAACAATGTTGAAGAATAGGGCAGAGCCCTTTTCCTATTTACACATAATGACCCACAGCTGGTTGAGCCTTTCTTTTAGATTACATTTACTTGGATGTAACTATATTCCATAGTATAAGCTAGAAATTGCGATAAATCACAGAGCATGGGTACAAAATAGAAGAAGATAAAAATAACCCAGTACTAAGCATAAATAAGAGGGGAGTCTCATAACGATACACAGATTGTAATTTAAGGAGTAGAATTTTGAAACAAGGGATAAGGAATTGGAGATTTTTTCCTCAATAAGGAATTAAGAAATTGCTAGAGTAAATGCTCAAGAATTACAAACAATTTGGGAAGAAATGCAGGGAAAAAACTATAAAGCACTCAGAGTTTCACACAAACAGATTTACATATCTACAATTTCTAACCATTAATTTTTTAAAGATTCTTTTCTAATTTTTTTCTTAATTTCAAAACTAAATAGGCAAGAGTTAAGATTTACAATATTTCTAGAATAACATTCTTTTCATAATAGAATGAAAAAAAAAGAAGGGAAATAGGTACAATTCGCACAACTAAGCATGTAATTAATGCCAAATGAAAACACAAGCTACAACTTCCAGCTTCTTCAAACTTTCTCTCTACAATTTAACAGCTTCCCAACTCTTTAAATTGCACTACCATTATAAAAACCCCAAAACTTCCCAAAACAACCTCAAAGCTTCACCAATTTCCAAAAAAAATTAGAAAATAGAGAAAAAATTTCTAGAAAACCCCCAAAAAGACCTTCACGGCAAGCATTGAAGAGTTAGTTTTGCATCTGAGAAAAATAGGCCAATTGCCCCTCTCCAGTAAACTCCACTTCTCTTTAATTAATTATTTCCTGTAACTGCATTTCCACTTCTCAACTTATTTTAATTTCTTCCTTTTCAAATTTTATTTAATTTATCCTTTCTTTTTAACTTTTAACCCTCTCTTTCACTTTGCACACAATATACCATTAATTTACTAATTTATTATTTTAAATTTCATATAGAGTTTTTTTACACAACATAATAATAATGTATACAAATATATACATATATATATATATATATATATATAATTTAAATATCTTGTTTGAACAATACATTTTAATTTATTAAAATTAATTACCATATTTTTTTTAATTTAATTCTTTAGTTTTAATATGGATTTTATTTTACTTAGCCAAAGCTTACAGTATTGACAACTTACATTCAAGAAAATAATCAACAGAGCACAAGTCAGAGCATGACTGAAGGATGGAATAGTCAAACGATACCGACCAAAAGCAAAACGAAGGTAAAACGACAACAATAGAGACATACCAACACAACTGAATTATAGACGTGATGTGACAACATGTATTCATCCTTGATGAGGACGATGGCTCGATGTGGGGGACCCAGTGCTACCTCTGAAACAACAACTCCATTGGGCTATGACACACTCAAACCTGATAATCAAGTGGAGTCGATGCCCTATACTTGTAGTGTACAACAAAAGAAAGGGTCGAACATGTGCATAAAGGAAATAATTAGTCACCCCATGACGAGGAAATCACAGAGTCACAGGGCACTCGCAAGAGAGTGATGCGACACTATTCCCCATCACAAATACATAACAATTGATACCAAACCATGATAACACATACATATGACAATACATAACATCATATCCATGATATAATTAAGAAACATTAGATATCACAATATCATCAATATCATAAAACTAAACATCATAGTGTCATCAAACAATCACCACATCTAATCATCAAAGAATCACAATGTCTGAGTAACATCCAACAGAGTCATAGTGTCTAGCAAATAGTAACATAAATTCTAGCAAACAACATCATAAAGTCTAGATGCAATCCAAGTAGCTATCCAAACAAAAGAAAAATGAGGGGGCATCACATCCTCCCCGTAGGACCAAGCTTACTCCTAGAAGCCTGTAAACAGATACGGATAAAGCTCTCTTATCCTGGAAGCATCCTCCCAGGTAGCAGAAGACTCATTGTTCGGATCCCACTGGACCCTAACCTGTTCAATGTCTCATCCCCTGAGTGTGAGTCTCCTGTGTTGAATGACACCTATGGGCTCCAAATCTAGCTTCCCTTCCTCTACCTGTAATGTATTCCAATCAAGGATGTGAGATATATCAAGATAATATGGTCTAAGTACAGAAACATGAAATACATCATGTATGCATGAGAGACTAGACGAAAAAGAAAGATGATACGCTACAAGACCAATCCTCTCCAAGATCTCAAAAGTCCCAACAAAGTGTGGTGCGAGCTTAGAGCCTTTTCCATAACGGATTAGAATCTTTCGCGGTCGTACACGTAGGAATAGCTGATCACCAACTAAGAATTGACGATCCACCCTCTAAGCATCGACATATTTCTTTTGTCTATCTTGGGCTGCTACCAAATGCTCCCTAATGTGAACCACCTATTGCTCCATCTCATGAAGCATCTCTGGACCCAAAAGAACCCTATCCTCCAAACAGTCCCAACTCAATGGGGTTTGACACAGATGACCATATAATGCCTAGAAGGGAGGCATGCCAATAGAACTGTGATAGCTATTATTGTATGCAAGTTCTACCATATATAGGTAGTCCTCCCATTGTGTTTGCTGATCCATGACGTACATTTGAAGCATATCCTCAAGGATTTGATTGACCCTCTTGGTCTTCCCATCAGTCTTTGGATGATATGGTGAACTAAAGTTCAACTAAGTCCCCAAAGCATGCTGTAGGGACGTCCAAAGAGCTAAAGTAAACATAGGATCTCTATCTGATATAATCCGACAAGGAATACTGTGTAACCTGACAATGTCCTCCATGAAAACTCTGGCCACTGATGAAGCATTGTAAGAGGAACAAATAGGAGAGAAGTGTGCCACCTTCATCAACCTGTCCACAATGACCATAATGGCATCATGCCAACATGAAGAAACGAGCAACCCAACAATAAAATTTAATGAGATAATGTCCCATTAGAAAGCGTCTCCATCTCATCAAGGAATGTACCACAAGGAATAACTCTAGATCATGTGTAGGGTAATTCAGTTTGTGATCCTTGAGTTTATGCGACTCATAGGAAATCACACAACTTTCCTGCATCAACACAACTCCTATACCCTCCAAGAAAGCATCTGTGCAAACCACAAAATCCCCAGAAGGATCAGGAACAACTAAGATAGGAGCACTAGTCAATCTCTCCTTAAGAGATTAGAAAGCTTCCTCGCACTGCTCTAACCAAATGAATTTCTTCCCTTTCCTGACCAAATGAATTTCTTCCCTTTCCTCTGAAGAGAAGTAATGGGGTGTGCTATCCTCGAAAACCCCTGTACAAACCATCGGTAGTAACCTGCCAACCCCATAAAACTGTGAACCTCTGCTACATTAGTGGGTGCAAACTAATCAATGATAGCTTGGATCTTTTAAGGATCCATGCCAATTCCCTCACTAGAGATAACATGTCCTAGATATTTCACCTCTGTCTTGAAGAACTCACACTTCGACAAGTTAGCATACAACTGATTCTCCCTCAAACACTATAACACATGTCTCAAGCGATACTCATGCTCCTCCATGGTCCTAGAATAGATCAATATGTCATCTAGAAACACCAAGACAAACTGGTCAAGGTAGGTGTGAAACACACCATTCATCAAACTCATAAACACCAAGGGCACATTCGTTAACCCGAACGACACCATTGTGAACTCGTAGTGTCTGTATCGAGTACAAAATGTGGTCTTATGTATATCTGCCTTGAAGATGCACAATTGGTGATAACCTAATTTAAGATCAATTTTTAACAATACCCTAGCACCCTTGATCTGATCAAATAGATCATCTATCCTTGGAAATAGATACTTGTTCCTTATTGTCACCTTGTTCAATTGTTGATAATCTATACACAATCGAATGGACCCGTCCTTTTTCACAAAAATCATTGGTGCTCCTCAAGGAGAGACACTAGGATGAATAAATCCCTTCTCTAACAACTCCTCAAGCTGTAATCGAAGCTCCTTAAGCTCCTAAGTCATCATCTGGTAAGGAGCTCATGAAATGGGCTTAGCTCCAGGTACAAGATCAATCTTAAAGTCAATGTCATGCTTAGGTGGCATCCCTGGAATCTCACTAGGAAAAACATCAGCATACTATCTAAGAATGGGATGACTATCAAGTGACACCTCCTCTTGACTCTCTCCTAGCTCCAAATTATTGACTATCACTACAAATAATTGATAGCCTTGCTGCATACACCTCCTCAACTGCATAGCTGAGATCATCCTCAAGGAAATAGGTCTCTCAATCCCAACTACCTCAACCTCACTGCCAGAATCATCAACACACTTCACCTTCTTGCGATGATAATCTATGACTTCTCTGTGAGCTTCTAACCAATCCATGCCCAATACAACATCATAGGACCCGAGAGGACTGATACAAAGATCAATCGTGGTGTCAAGAGATTCAATCCTCAAACTACAACCATGAACAAGAGACTCAACTATGGCCTTAGCACCAGAAGCTAACTCAACCTGCCACCTATCATCCTGCTTCACTGCCACAAGTCACCACGCTACTACAGAAGGAGAAATAAAGGAGTCTGAAGCACCTGAATCAAAGAGAATAGAAACTCTACTACCCTGTAACACACCTGATGTCTCAACCACTGTACCCTGGTGCTTAGCCTGGAAGTTATCAACCACAACAAAAACTTTGTGTGATCTACTTACATCCCCTGTTGTCAGCTCTAAAGCCACTAGTCTTTGAGTAAATCCAGGTGTGCCCTTATGAGGACACTGACGAGCGATATGACCCTGCTATCCACATGAGAAGCACCCTGTACCTCTTCCAAAACCTCTACTACCTAGAGGTGCACTAGAATACTGAACATTTCCCTTGTTAACTGTAGACTGCGAACTCTGGGTTGACTGATCAAAGCGATAACGCTTAATTCGCCTCCAATTCCTATCTCTCCTAGATTGAGATCTATCATCCTGATGAGGTCACAAGTTCTTATGTTTTGACTATGAGGGTGGCTGCTGCTATTGCTAGCCACCCTTAGAGAATGCTTGCTGACTCCTAGATGGACCTGCTGACTGTGTTTAACCACCACGAGAACTGAAACCTACCGGAGGTGCACTGCCAATCTGAACCCCCATCTGTCCACCTAAAGCCATAGCTAGATTCTCCTTAACAATCCGAGCTTTCTCCACAACTACCTCCATGGTTTTCATCTTGAACACCCAAACACCACCACTGATGTGGGAATTTAATCCCTTGATAAAGTGTTGTACTAACATGCCCTCATCATCTCCAATGCTAGTATACTACTTAAGCTCATAGAATTTTCGCTCATACTGTTCCACTGACATTGCCAACTGTCTCAGCTCATGAAACTTGTCTGCACGATATTGCTACCAATGGTCAAACAAGAACCAGGCTCTGAATTTCTCAAGGAACATCTCCCATTACATTGAATCTATATCCAGATGGAGCTTCTGCTCCTCAAGACATCACCATGTGGAAGTAAATCCTCAAAGATGCATAATGGCACATTTGGCCTTGGTATTGCTACCATATGGGTGCATAGCAAAACATCGGTTCAAATTGATTAACCAAGTCTTAGCTTCTAAACCACTACCCGTCCCATCAAATGTTGGGGGACGTACTTGAAGAAGGTCCCTCATATGACTAGCTAATATGGCATCCTACTCAGTAACTAACTCTCTCCTCCAGGGAGACCTCTCTCTCTCCCGAATCACTAACTACTCACCCTCCTACCTCAGACCAAGCCAAGAAAGTACCTCCTCTAGTAATTGGTGCAACTGTGCACCCTCCAACCTAGGCTAATCCATATTTTGTCCTACACCTCCTTGATTGTTTTGTAAACTCTGATGTTCCTCACGATCTGACTCATGAGAACTTTGTGGAGGTGAATCCTGGAAATTGGCCCCATGGCCACCACCACGACCTCTATCTCGCCCTCGACATCTACCCTGTCTTCTAGGCATGATCCTACACAGACACCACCAAGATAAGTTCAGGGTATTAGACGAGGTCAACAAGGGAAAAATTAAACTTCAAACTATACATCTAAGACAACTTAATTTTCTTATTTATATGCCTAGAGAACCCAAGTTTTAAACCTAAGCTCTGATACCATGTGTAACGCCCCCGCCGAGAACCCTAGAGGACAAAACCTAAGCAACATAAAAAAAACAATTTTTTTTTAAGTGAAATGTTGCACAATTGAAATTGTACATAAACTTAATTACTACTCTACATCCTTTAGGGTGCATGACTACATTGTGTAGTTCCCATCATCAAAAGAACTAACTACACCATAAAGCTTAATAATAACCAAATTCTAACATCAATTACATATTACATCTACACATAACATATAATCAAGTAACCCATGAGATACATCCATAAATTAAACATAAAAGAATAATTGATTACATTCATTCCAATTAACATGTACAATATCACTGATTACATAATTCTTCACATACTTGAGATACATCAGTTTTAGCTTTACAATTACATTTTGTACAATGGTACCTCCTCGTTACAAATGAGGAATGCTCTGTTGGCAATACAAGGGCAAACAATTGAGAAGGGGGGTGAATTAGTTGTCTCAGAAATTCAAAACTTATTCAACTTATTAACCTTATTCTCTGATCTGATTATTAAGCATGAAAACATAAATCATCAACACATCAGAAACACACATAACACCAAGATTTTTTACGTGGAAACCTTGTTAGGGGGAAAACCACGGTGGAGCTCAGTCCACAATATTATACCCTATTAAAAGTATAATGAAAATAAAATATGGGGAATGCACATGCATTCAGGCACATTTCCTAGAGCTCACTACTCAATTACAAAGGAAGACACACTGTCTTACAAAGAGATTTGGATTAAAGCCATCTATATTTTGAACTGAGAAAATAGCATCTACTAATGCCAGATTACAGTTCCAATTAAGCACATGAACACTTCTTCACTCTTCTTCACACTTCTTCACACTTCACAATTCTTCACACTCTACTCTGCCTTCGAATGATTTAGAACATTATTTGTGCACACACATAGAAGCACACCTTTTCCACACTTAAATTCGAATAAACAATCGCTCTTATATATCTGCAACATGAAATTTCATTGCTACAAGTCGGCCACAAAGAAATAATAAAATGAATATAAACTGTCGGCCCAAAACATTAAATATTATCAATGCGAATCAGCCAAGGTCGGCCACAACTTAGTGAGGACCCAAATCAACATCTCCAGCATGAAGAAACTCCAATTAATTTCTCCTCTTAGATCCACAACATGCTACAAACACTATGTCGGCTAAGAACAAGAAAAACATGAACACACAAGAGAAAATCACCAACCATGATCATAATGATCAATGCAGACGTGTAACAAAGATAAAGAACAATCTAGAAACATCCGCAACAACTGAACTAACTGAAATAGCATCATCTTCAATCAGGAACACCAACTAAAGAAACAAAAAAACTGTTTGAATGGAAATCTTCATAACTCGATCAAATCTTCATGCGGATCTCTGAAACTCGACGTGGATAAACTAGATACACTCAGGAACAAACCCTTTATTCCACAACCTCTGATCAACAACGCACAAAAATAACCACCATACTGAACTTCACTTCACCACTGACAACCTGGGACTCATTTATTACAATTTTATGAATATCTTCAACATATACAACTTCAAATACATTTATGCTAATAATGTTGACATCAATGACAACCACATATCATCAACACAACCACAACATCCAACAATCTCACCCTTTGGCATTGATGGAAACACATGATGTGAAAAACACCATCAACACAACTAACTCATGCTTAGGTTTTGACTCATCTTCACCTCAACACTTTCACATAATCTTTCTCCCCATAAGGCTCTTCTCCTCAGATAATCACTAGTTTTTCACACGACTCTTCTCCCCCTTTGAAATCAATGACAAAGATCTCTAAGCTCTAAACCACATATTTGAATTTCTGAACATCTAAATACTCCCCCTGAGTAGCAGCCACCACAACATCAATATGAGACAAGATATGACTATGAAATGCACAGATTGATGCAATGCAATGCATCCTTAGTTCTGATTAGGAGGGGTAATCACCCCTAACTTCCCTCTGAGATACTCAAAAGTATCCTTAGGCAATGGCTTGGTAAATATGTCTGCAATCTTCTCCTTAGTCGACACATACTCCAATCTGACTCCCTTTTCACTTACCTTCTCCCTCAAAAGTGAAACTTAATAGCTATATGCTTTTTTTTTTAATGCAGCACCAAATTCTTGGAAATGTTAATAGCACTTGAGTTATCACAGAATATAGCAATAGGCTCATCATATATAATTCTGATATCCTTCGACATCAGTTTCATCCACAGTAATTGAGTACAATTATTAGCAACAACAATGTATTCAGCCTCTGTAATAGATAAGGAAATGGCATTTTGCTTCTTTCTTAACCATGAAATTAGCTTCTTACCCAAGAAAAATGCTCCAAAACTAGTACTTTTTATGTCATTCACATCTCCTACCTAGTTAGCATCAGTAAAGGCACTCAAAGTAAGATCATCATCTTTAGGATACCATAGGCCAAGATCAACAGTTCCCTTCAAGTATCTGGAAATTCTCTTCACAACAGTCACATGAGATTCTCTCGGATTAGCTTGAAATCTTGCAACAATAAATACAACATTCATGATATCAGGCCTAGTTTGAATTGAGTACATCAATCCACCAATCATTGATCTGTATCTTGTCTGATTTGCTTTCGGAGAATCATCTTCTATTGTCAACTTGCATCTAGTCACCATGGGTGTACCAACTGGTTTTGAATCTTCCATACTGAACTTCTTCAACAATTCCTTCACATACTTGGACTGAGATATAAAAATCCTTTTATTCGACTAAGTAATTTGCAATCCCAAAAAGAATTTCATCTCACCAATCATAGACATTTCAAATTCATTTTTCATCTCATTAGAAAACTTCATGCACAAAGCATCATCTCCTCCAAAAATAATATCATCAACAAAGACTTCAACAATCAAATCCTTATCATCATTCTTGAAATAAAAATTACTATCAGTATTACCTTTTTTAAATCCAAGCTTCATCAAATACTTCTCCAATCTTGCATACCATGCTCGAGGGGCTTGCTTGAGTCCATACAATGCTTTCTTCAACTGACACACCATATCTTCTTTATCAGTCAATAGGAATCCATTAGGTTGCTCAACATACACTTCTTCTTCCAATTCACCATTTAGAAAAGATGATTTTACATACATCTGATAAACTTTGTAGTTCTTGTGAGCAACATAGGCAAGAAATAATCTTACAGCTTCAATTCTAGCAATAGGGAAAAATCTCTCTTCAAAATCAATTCCTTCCATTTGTGAATATCCTTTACATACCAGTCTTGCTTTGTTTCTAACCACTTCACCTTGCTCATTCAGTTTGTTTCTAAAGACCCATTTGGTTCCAATGACATTCTTATCCTTAGGTCTGGGAACAAGAATCCATGTATCATTCTTTCCAATTTGTTTTAACTCTTCTTTCATTGCTTCAATCCAATGCTCATCTTTACATGATTCATTCACACTAGTAGGCTCAATCTTTGAAATCAAGCAATACTCTTCTACAATCTTTCTCCTAGTCTAGACACTTTTGTTCTTATCACCTATAATCTGATCTTCTGAATGATTCAATATTACATACCTCAAAGTCTTCTTAGGATTTTCTTCAACTTCAGGATCTTCTGATCTTTCTTCTACTCTTTCACCAGTTTCTCCTTCTTCTTCATTTTCCTTATTTACTGGATTGATTTTCACTTGATTTGTAGTCTAAACTTTCTTTCCTTTATTTGTACTGTCATCCTAATCATCAGAGTCATATCCACAGGTTCTGGATAGTGTACCAAAGTCTTCATCAACCTTAACATTTGCACTTTCAACCATTTTCTTCAATATTTTATTGTAACACCGGTAGGCCTTACTTTTAGTAGCATAACCCAGAAAGATACCTTCATCACTCCTAGCATCAAACTTTCATATGTCTTCATCTCTCTTAATATAACATCGGCTTCCAAATATCTTTAAGTATTTAATAGTAGGCTTTTGACCAGTCCATAGATCAAAAGGAGTCTTACTAGTATCACCTTTGATTTGTACCCAATTGAGTGTGTACACAACAATACTCATGGCTTCTCTCCAATAGATATGAGGAACATTTCCTTCCAATGTCAAAGTTCTAGTAGTTTCTTTAATTATTTTGTTCTTCCTTTCCACAACTCCATTTTGTTGAGGGGTCCACGATGCATATAATTATCTCTTTATTCCATGTTCTTCACAAAAAATACTAAATTCACTGGAAGTGAATTCACCACCTCTATCTGATCTCAGACATTTAATCTTCAAACCTATCTCTGTGTCAACCATAGCTTTAAAGATCTTGAACTTTTCCAGTTCTTCAGATTTCTCCCTTAAGAAAGTAACCCATACCATTCTAGAATAATCATCAATGAGTAATATGAAATACCTATAACCTTGTAAACTTCTAACCTTAGAGGGACCACACAAATCAGTATGTGGAAGCTCTAACAATTCATTTGAACAATACGTTTTACTCCGAAATGAAATCCTAGTTTGCTTTCTCAATTGACATTCCTTGCATATTGCATTGGTAGGTTTTACCAACTTAGGTAGATCTCTCACAGCCTTAGTGGAACTTATCTTGACAATATTATCAAAGTTAACATGACACAACCTCCTATTCCATAACCAACTTTCATCAACTTGAGCAATCAAACAACTTTTACTAGCAGCATTCAAGTGAAAGATATTACCTTTTGTTTTTGTACCTAATGCAATTTTATTTTCAGAACTCAATATTCTGCATTTTCCATCCTTGAACTGAAGATTGTATCCCTTATCAACCATTTGACCAACACTCAAAAGATTATGCTTCAAGCCTTCTACATACAAAAAATCATCAGTATTATGCTTAGCATCAAGAGAAATGCAACCTCTTCCACGGATCACACCAGCTGTATTATCACCAAATCTCACAACAACACCATCATACTTTTCCAAGCTTACAAACTTACTTTTGTCTCTTGTCATATGATGTGAACATCCACTATCAATTACCCATTCATCTTTTTCTTCAACTCGAGCAACCAGGGCTTTCTCCACATTTGTACAACTAGCAGATTCAGTAGATACAGGATTATTTTCCTTGATAGCAATAAATACCCATTCGTCATCACTTCTATTTCCTTTATTAGATTCATCATCTATCATGCCTTCATTAGCAGCATAGTAACACTTCTTCTGAAATTTAGGCTTGTTATGTCTTGGTTTAGCAACTCTTTCCAGACACCTTGATGCAGAATGACCTATCTTATTGCAAGAAAAGAATTTAAGAGGTAATTTTCCTTCATACTTACCTTTTCCTCTCGATACTCTTTTGACAATAAGTGCTTCTAGCTCTTCTAGCTCTCTTTCTTCTTCTTCAATCTATCTGATTTCATCCTCATACTTGAATATCTTTCTAGATGAACTCTCACCTGGATCATATCTTTGTCTATCTCTTATGGAAGTAGTAGCCTTAAATGCAGATTCAACCTTAGGAAGGGCATCACCAAATTCACTCAACTCAAAAGCAGTCAGCTTACCAACCAATGTATCTCTGGTTATGTTTGTTACAGTCCAGATCTCTTCAATAGCAATAGCTTTGACTTTGTAAAGATCAGGTAGGGATCTAAGCACTTTAGCAACAATCTCAGATTCGTCTATCTTTCCACCAACACATCCAATACCACACATAAGTTCATTCACTCTTTGCATGAAAGTATTAATGTTCTTATCATCACCCATTGTCAACCTCTCATATTTCCCTTTCAAAATCTGCAACTTAGCAATCTTCACGTTAGCATCACCTTCATACAAGGTTTCCAACTTTTTCCATATCTCATAAGCGTTCTTCAGATCCATAACATTTGTCATCTCAGAATCAGTCAAAGCACTCAACAAAGCTTCCTTAGCCTGGATATTATACTCAGCATCTCTGATCTCAGTAGAAGTAGTAGGACTATTTTGTGGAAGAATATATATATTACTTGTAATGCTCTAGTAGGGTTCACCAATGCATCTCAGATGGCACTCCATTTGAGTCTTCCACGAAGAATAATTTGTTCCATCAAATCTCAGACTATCCTTCTTGTAACTTGCCATTTTGGATCACCTTAAGCTGTTAAACTTCTTCCAAGGAACCTGCTCTAATACCAATTGTTGGCAATACAAGGGAAGACAACTGAGAAGGGGGGTGAATCAGTTATCTCATAAATTCAAAAATTATTCAACCTATTGACCTCATTCTCTAATCTGATTATTAACCATGAAAACATAAATCATCAACACATCAGAAACACACATAACACCAATATTTTTTACGTCGAAACCCTATTAGGGAAAAAACCATGGTGGAGGTTAGTCCACAAGATTATACCCTATTAAAAGTATAATGAAAATGAAATATGGGGAATGAGCATGCATTTAGGCACACTGCCTAGACCTCACTGCTCAATTACAAAGGAAGACACACTATCTTATAAAGCGATTCAGATTAAAGCCATCCAGATTTTGAACTGAGAAAATAGCACCTGCTAATGCCTGATTACAGTTCCAATTAAGCACATGAACACTTCTTCACTCTTCTTCACACTTCTTCACAATTCTTCACACTCTACTCTACCTTTGAATGATTTAGAACATTATTCGTGCACACACACAGAAGCACACCTTTTCCACACTTAAATTCGAATAAACAATCTCTCTTATATATCTGCAACATGAAATTTTATTGCTACAAGTCAGCCACAAAGAAATAATAAAATGAATATAAACTTTCAGCCCAAAAAATTAAAGATTATCAATGCAAATCAGCCAAGGTTGGCCACAACTTAGTGAGGACCCAAATCAACATCTCCAACATGAAGAAACTCCAATTAATTTATCCTCAAAGATCCACAACATGCTACAAACACTATGTTGGCCAAGAACAAGAAAAAGATGAACACACAAGAGAAAATCGCCAACCATGATCACAACGATCAATGTAAACATGAAAAAAAGATAGAGCATGATCTAGAAACATCCACAAGCATCATGAATCAAAAGAGAAGCATCTGCAATAACTGAACTAACTGAAATAGCATCATCTTCAATCAAGAACACTAACTGAAGAAACAAAAAAACTGTCTGAATGGAAATCTTCATAACTCGATCAAATCTTCATGCGGATCTCTGAAACTCAATGTGGATAAACTAGATACACTCAACAACAAACCCTTTATTCCACAACCTCTGATCAACAACATACAAAAATAACCACCATACTGAACTTCACTTCACCACTAACAATCTGGGACTCATTTATTACAATTTTCTTAATATCCTTGACATATACAACTTCAAATACATTTATGCTAATAGTGTTGACATCAATTACAACCACATATCATCAACACAACCACAAAATCCAGCATGATCAACAACATGATACAAGATATATATTTGAGATACAGTACAAATACAAGTACAATGAACACAAATCTCAAGAGAAGATGCAGTGCAAAAGTCTTCAGATCGAGTGAAGTCGCCACAACACGTACAAGGAAGGGAACCCAATGGATAACGTAACACGTCCCACCCAACCATGTGAACCCAAAGGTTCACCCCCCATGTTAGGAGGTAACAAAGGGTCCCACCATAACTGATAGACAAGGACTAAGACATCACAAGGCTGACATAACTCACAACAACAACAACAACAACAACAACAACAACAACAAACAATAGTGACTATACTTCTAGAGGCACATAGATATCCAAGGTAAAACAACAAGCAAGGGGAACTCATGGTTGCCGTAGGGAAAGTGTCATCACATAGTCGGTCCTAGGTTATCCACGTAGATCTTCCTAGGACCTGAGCCCCATCCTAGGTTATCCTGGTAGCCTCTATTGA
>VDFB02107976.1:0-44757 GCA_007258455.2 Sequoia sempervirens | reverse complement strand
TTTATTGATTGATGCTAAACAAATTTATTGGTTGATGCTAAACAACTTCAATATTTCCAAGAATACTAATAGAGTTACAAATTACAAAATTTCATAAATTGAAAAGAAAAAATTAACTATAAATAAATGCATTGATTATTAACTTGAATATTGCTTAAGAATGAGTATAATAGATATCAAGAGATGAGATATATAGAATGTAAATTTTCAACTAGAGAATAGGCATGCAACTCAATGCAAGATTACACAATTATGCAATCATTATCCAAAAAATCTAACTAGAAAACTTAGCTAAATGAATATTTTAGGTAGAATATTCTACACTAACATTTTCATAATCAATGGCTTGTTTCCATGCTCGCTCCCCAACTATCAACTAAACTTTTTCAGGAAACCCCCCTGATATATTTCTATGTCCATTGGATCAATGTATATAAATCTACCCAAAGCATTCCCAATTCTTTGAAAGCAGTAATCCACCCAAAATTACAATGGGAGATAAGGAAAATGAACCCAAATAGGTATAATTGAATAAAGAATAGTTCACCCTTCACAGCTTGGTGAAACCATTGCAAAAATTAGAAGATATTAAAGATAAAGAAGATTAATGATCTATATAATATAGAATTAGTACCCACTTTGATCAATACAAAAAATTTAACCATGGGATTTTCATGCTTTTTCAAATTTGGTAAGAAGGATTATTTAAGATCCGTGAGCAATATATTTCCTAGTACTCCCTTGTTCTTACATATCTCAATTCAGTTTAATTCAAAGAGTTCCATCAAATGCTTTATCTAAAAGAAAGAGAGACATTTTAAATTGGTATTCCATGAGATGTTTAATTAAAATATTCCAATATATTTAATCTTTTGATTGGAACACGCTAATTAAGAAAAGAATACATAATCCTCACAACACTTGCAAAACATAAGAGTCATATTAGATGATGAGTAAACTTATTGAAACATTATCATACTAATATTTATCTTCAATAGCCTTTAAAAAATTTCATAGCATAATCCTCACAGTACATAATGAATTCTTATGTTCTTTATCCATCACTATATAAACATGTCGAAAGATGTATATGTTAATTTTTTGTAATATTATTTCTTGTATAGGAAAAGGATCAGGGAGAAAGCTTTATAATTTATAATACAAATAAGAAATGGACTTGGGTGAAATTTTTATTTATCACACCAAATAGTAAATGTACATGAGAGCATCAATTGTTTCTCTTAGAATCAAATTTTAAAGCATAACAAATCATTTCAAATGAAAATGACAAAATGCTTCATGTAACGCATCATCATGTCACTCCAAAGGAAAACAAACATTGAACAATTATTATTATTTTTATTTTAAAAAAAAGTGAAACATTGCAAAAGATAAATTTGTACATTCATTACATGAAAAATAATTATTCATTTACAAAGTCATCTATGTCCTCTAGGGTACATGAAATGGTCATTACAAATTAGAAAATTTTATTGAGGAAAGTGACTAAAAAAATATTACATAATGATGGCATACAACCATAATGAACAATAGAGAGGAATGCACAATACATTAATTTATTCCAATTCAATTCATAGTTCCATGAGAGAACTATGGAGTATATTTCCATAGATACAACACATCAAAGAGACAATAGTACATTACATAATGATTCCCTTATATTAATGGGAAGAGTACATCAAGAACAAGAATGATACATCGATGAAGAATAAGGTACAAAATGAGGCATAGTATTTAACAAAGTGAATCTCTAGAAACTCTGCATCTACTTTCACATCAGAAACACAACCTGGGAACCCAATGGGGTGCATAGCACATTCAACCATACCATGTGGACCCAAAGGTCCACCCCCCATGCTAGGAAATGAGAAGAAAGGAACCACGACAAAGAAAAACAAGTATAATGATCACATGACCAAACCACAAGGTCAACCAAAGAATAACATGTACAACAATCTCAATGACCACTTACAAGGTGAATTGCTTCCATAGGTAAATGAAGTGAAAAAAAGGGATGCATCAACCATAAAAATCACAACTGAATGCATGTGCAAGGCATGAACCATTTCACTCAAATTCATAACTAAGTTAAAACAAATCATAGAAAAAAGTAAACCCATGAGAATTTAAAATAAGAATACAATCAATGGAAACAAAAAGGTTGAATCATGGGAAAACTCAACATAAAACGAGTTACCCATCGCCTCCGAAAGCCTAACGACCTACCACCCATGACTATCGAACAAGGAAGTAACTTAAGCATTCGGGTTCCCATTATATCTGAAACATGTCTATTCATAAAAATTACCTCAATGATGACATAAAAAAGAGGAAAAACATGAGCAACATGGAACGACAAACATGCATAAGAAATCAATCTCAAAGAGTATTTAGAATAATAACTATCCAAATAGGTTCAAGATAAACTATAATTGTCCATTCTCTTAAACGTAGACACATACTGATCCTTCAAAGGATAGTGTAGAAAATAATTAAATAATTAATTATATTTAAATGTATTTCCACCATACAATTCTTTTAATTAGATAAGCACTATGAAACCCTGTAGTAGTTAAACCTTCATATTTCTCTTAATTTAAGATTCCTAACTTATACCTTTATTCACTTCAAAATAAATAACATTAAAGTGAAACATATATATTTATGGTTTCAAAATAATAAATTCAATTAAAAAGTAGTAGGGTATGTGCAAGATTATCATGGAGAAAACAAGCCCTTAAGTGACAAAAAAATCAGAGTCAGGCAACTTGACATAAAAAAAATTGAATAATTTGTCTATATTATTTTAAAAATATGTAAGAATAGAATCTATAGCAAATTGAATGTAGTTTCTAAACTACTAGGTTTGTTTAAAAAAAATCTATTTGGTGAAAAATTCAAATTTCAATATAGTAGTACTTAAATTTTAGGGAAAAAATAAGTAGATGTCTGTCTGACCACCCTAACCACAATAAAATGATAATATTTTTTTAAAGATTTTAGATATAAGTAGATGACTCATGTCCTGATGTGATGCATATTTTTCTGTAATTTTTTTCCAAGTAAATAATTAATTATTATTTTTTTATTATAACTTTTTTAAAATATAAAGAACTCATAGGTTTGACCACCTAAACTTTGTCAAAACTTCATGAAATTCAAATTTTCTTTTTTTAATCCTATAATATACGAAGCATAGAATGTGACACATGTTTTGGATTTAAAAAATGTGATGCCATTTGAAAGCTATAGATGTTTTTCAATCAGTCCATCAATCAAGACTTAGGATTTAAAAGATGTGATGTCGTTTGAAAGCTATAGATGTTTTTTAAAATATAAAGAACTCATAGGTTTGACCACCTAAACTTGGTCAAAACTTTATGAAATTCAAATTTTATTTTTTTATCCTATAATATACAAAGCATAGAATGTGACACATGTTTTGGATTTAAAAAATGTGATGTCATGTGAAAGCTATAGATGTTTTTCAATCAATCTATCAATCAGGACTTTAGTCGTAAGTTGAATAGAAAATGAATAATAATTACTTATTAACTTCAAAGTAAAGCCTAATTTATATTGGTGGAAAGCTGAGAATCTCCTCTAAAAACCCTTTTTGTTTCATCAATTTTGGGTAAAAATAAGGCGTCAGCCACATACCCATCATATTGCCACTTTTTCACCCATCATGATCCTCCACATACCCAATATATTGGTTTACTTCAAATAAATGAATTTAATCAAAATATATCCTGTTCATTTATTACTTTAAAATAATAAACTTATTTAGAATGAAACATATTGTTATATATGTAATGCCCTAGATTTTGACTGAAGGGAAAACACACAACCATCCAATTTTTTGAACAAAACTACAAAAAGGCTAACAAAGGACACTAACAATTGATAACCAAGCACTAAAAGGGTGGTATGCTACACACATCAAGGAATGTTTCTTGTACAGCATTCCCATTGACATGCCGCTCAAGAGTGAGTGAGTCAATGGAATGATACATTATCGAGTACATGAAATTCATCACACATGCCCTTCAACCAAGGATGGGATGAGTCAAGACTTAGGTTAAGGTCATGTTAGGCTTCAAATAAAAGCTATGGCTATCAGTGGAAAACTCACCTTGACGACATTCTCCATCCTATCATGGAAGGATTATTAATCCATCGAAAGATTAACTATCTTTGGTGATAAGGTTTTTGTCACTAACCCTAATGATATTGTCTTTATTTTGTTGTAGTGTTAATGATATAGTAAATTAATTGTTTGTAGTCACATTAATATAAATGTGGCCCATATGTGATCTCAAATTTAATTTACTTAACCTAAATAAATTTTTTTTAAAGAATAATTATCTTATTGATAATCCCATTGAATTATTCCTAAATATTATTTAAAAGGAAATTGATAGTTAATAATTAAATAAATCAGATATGATAAAAATATAAAAAATAAAAAAATAAAATAAATATCACAAATTAAAATGTATTATATAAACTCATCATGATAAAAAGAGAAAACTATTTATATACATATATTTCCCACCTTGCTTTATAAATATCATATTAAAATAATGAAAATCTTTTTTTTTTTTAAGAATCCTTAAAAAAAAGAAATAAAAATTTAGGTCTTTTAAGAATTTTATGATTCCTTTCCTTTCTTAAAGCTTAAGAGCTTATTAAAATGGTATACTATAATGTGAATAACTTTTTTTAAAACTTATTTTATTCAAAAGAGTGTATTTTAATGGGGAAATCTACTATTTTAATGTGAATAGCTTTTAAGATTGTGACTTCCTTCTAAATTTTAAATGCAATACAAAGCTTGGACTCTATTAAGGCTTGAATCATTTGGAGCCAGAATAATGAATTGGTATAGCAGTATATTTATTGGTTTTGCCTAAATTAAATGTGGATCTAACTATGCTAGCGAATAACGTTGGTTTCTTTATAATGGTGCCAACCCAACAACACAAACATAAAGGAAGAAGAAATTAAATGAACAGGAGGTGGAGCATATCAAGTGTCAAATGGAAGATTTGAGACAAAATCTATGAGGTGGCAGAAAGAGATTATTTTCTTGCAAGCTAAGATAGAGGATTTACTCTATTGAATTGTTGGAGTAAATTGATTGAAAAAAGGGTGGGTAACTTATCTATCATGCCATTGCTCAAAGTTATTAGGTATCCATTGTTACTGTGATCATGAATGAGGATTTCGCAAACAGAGGTCAATCTTACACGCTGCCACAAATAAGGATGACGGTATTGAAATGATCCCCATTAAATAACTCCACTAGAAACTAGAAACAAAATCAAGACTCTACAGGGTGAGGCGATGGGTGCCTATGCAAGGAGTTTAATTAAAATTAAAATTTCATTTCTAAATCAGTTGTGACAAGCAACCAAAGGATAACACTAGCATCTGGTTGACACTTATGGTGAATGTGTCCAAATTCCACATTGCACCTAAGCTCATCTCCAAGATTGTTGCAAGAAAAATTATTCTGAGGTATGTGAATCGTTCCCTATCTCAAACAAATGTGATGAACTTGAGGAGAATGACAGTGATGCTGAATGAAATAATATGAAAAGAATTGGCTTGCACTAAAATGATTTATGGTAACATTTATTAAAAAAATAGCCACCAAGGGAATTGATTTCCAAACAAACTGATCCCTAGCAATTGAATGCAAAGAGTTGGGTAGGAAGACGAGATGCAATAAATAATCACAAGCAGCCAATGAACTACAGACCCAAGCAGGTAACAGATGGTTGGGAATAAGGACGCGACTTAAGAAACTTTCAAGCAAACACAATTGGTAGATGAAATCCCAATTCCAAAACTGGCCAACATCCTCTTTGATGATGTCCAAATTGTGATTCTTTGAACAAGGTATGGACCTCCCTCAAAGGATCAAGGATAAGGAATACGTAGAAAAAGATATGGTTAAAAAGACCCTCAGAGACTCGTATACAAGAGTGGAAGCAAGTACAAGGTTCGTGAATTGTTTGACAAACTTCTTCAAGAAATGTAATCTCAAGGAAAGTGGATGATATGGAGTATGTGCAAAATGGATTTGTTGGAAAGACTTTGGAAAGTTTCAATCAAACACAAACATCAGGTGTAAGGCCAAATTCCATAATATTTTCTAGCATCTTGATGCCTGTGCCAAAGTGGAAGTTTTGGGAGAGGGAATGGAGATCCTTCGAAGCATTAAGGATAGGAAAATTTTGTCAGATGAGGTAGTTGAAACTGCCCTAGTCGATATGCCAAAATTGCAGAATCATAGACAAAAATAAACTCTATAATTGTTTGACAGAGTACCTTAAAGAGATGCCATACCTTGGAATGAGATGAATGATCACAAAATGTGAACATAATAGACTTTGCAAGGAAGCTTCATTCTATGATGCTATAGCTGCAAGTGCCTTGGCAGCCATGTATGCAAAAATGCCAAGCATAGACAAGGCAACCAAGTTGTTTGAGAGCATGCCCCCTTCTCAAAATAGAGAAAACATCCACAAGGCATGTCCATTGTTTTCCATCCTCCCCTCCGTCCTCATAAACAATGCATGAAAATTGTTTTTACTCTGAGCCTCTGAGAAAATGTAGCTGTCATGAGTACCCAGTGTCCTTCCACCAGTTCTCTATGCATCCTACATGCCACCCCCCATTTCTTGCATATTTCAAAAATTTGTTATCTAATATGTTCTTTTATTTAATCCTTGAATAAAACTTTTACCCTTTTTTCTTTTTAAAAGAAACAATTAATAATAATGTTGGCAACTCACATTTTAATTGCAATTATAATTGCTAGTATTAATTATGTTTAAGTTTAAAATCAAGCTTAATAACTACATTAATATTTTTATTTTATTTTATTTAATCATTCATTTCTTATTTAAAGTAATGGTATACCCCTTAAAATTAATTTAATAGTTTAATTAACAACATTCATTCAATAATCTAATTATTTTAATAATATAACATTTATTCTCTAAAATTTAATCCTAATTTAATATATATTTGGATATATCCACATGTATTCCATCATAACTACTTTCATCAGACCAAGTGTAGGTTGAGTATTAATAATGAGATTTGATTAAAATTGAAACATAGAGCTATATATAATTTCATAGATTATTAACCAAGTAAACATAACAAGTTATAGTGTGGAATATGAATATATAAGTTTTCTCAAATTTTTAAAGACACCCTTTTTAATTATTTTCCATTAAAATGGCATCTTTAACAAAGAAATAATATAATCTATTAAGTCATTAACCCTCTAAAAATTTCTTAGTAAATTAATAGCTTAATTAACGACATTCAATTAGTCAACTAACAATCTTAAGAATAAAAATTTACTCTTGACATAGCAATTTATTTTAACTAGATAATTGAACAAGGCCACTTAGAGTGTTAAACTCACCAAATAATCCAATGGCACAATTATCAATGAAATCATAAATACACTTACACAAAAATCTAGAAAGACTGATTTGAAGGGGCACTACACTTGACAACCAAAGTTGTTAATTGAGGGAAAAAAAATGTTTCCAAGTTCCACCAATGTACACATTTTCAATTGGTTGTATATTGTTGTAAGGAAAATGAAGATAATTAAAAAATTTCTTGTGCTTGCAAGAATTGAGGATGATCATATGCTTTTGGTGTGGAAAACTTAGATTTCTCAGCTGTCCTGTGAATGTTTCTCTTTTCGATTGTTTTGCATTCCATTATAAGGGATCAAGTCAATTGAATGTAGCTCAAAGTGATTCAATGTGTTTGAGTATGAAAAAGGACCATTCCTAGCATAAATGTAGCTATTCAAAAACAATGAAATAATCTATTTGGCCACGTGAGTTGTAGAACAAAAGTTGCACCACTTTGTAACTTTACACTACTTGCATTTGAAACTTTGTCCATCAACTAAAAATTTGTCACCATGGGAAAATGAGTCTAAGATAAAAAAAATAAGAGAGGTTATTGTAGAGGTTCCCAACATAATCATGTAGACTCAAATGAGAGTTCGTAAGAATCATAATTTTTGAGTAATAGCCTATAAAAGATTGTAACTATTTTGCACTTTGGACTCTTAAAGGATTGAGTTGGATGAACATAGCTTAGAGTGATTCAACATGTTTGGGTGAAAAATAGGGCCATTCCTAGTATAAATTTATCCATTCGGATGCATTGAAATAGTTTGTTTGGTCACACATGTTGTAGAACAAAAGTTACACCACATTGCAACTTTACACTAGCACTTGACAGTTTTCCCATCAAGTGAAAACTCAACACCACAAAAAAATAACTTTGAGATAATAAAAATAAGAGAGGTTATTGTAGAGTTTCACAACATGATCTCATAGGATTAAAAAAAGTGTTCGTAAGCATCATGGTTTCTGAGTAATGACCTGTCAAAAATTGTAGTCATTTTGCACTTTGGACCCTTAGGGGATTGAGCTAGTTGAACATAGCTCAAAGTGATTCAATTTTTCTGGGTGTGAAAGAGGACAATGGATAGCATAATCTTACCCATCCAAACACATTAGAATAGTTTTTTTGGTCACACAAGTTGTAGAATGAAAGTTGCAGCACTTTGCAACTTTACACTGCTTGTTTTTGACACTTTTTCCATCAAGTGGAAATTGAACACCACAAGAAAATGAGTCCAGCATAACAAAAACTAAGAGATTTTAGGTAGAGGTTCCCAACACAATCTCAAAGGATCAGATGGAGATTTCGTAAGCATCATAGTTTCCAAGTAATAGCATTTCAAACATTGCAACCATTTTTCATTTTGGACTCTTAAGGGATTGAGCCAATTGAACATAGCTCAAAGTGATTTGACATGTGTGGGTGTGATAGAGGACTATTCCTAGTGTAAAAATACCCATTTAGATGTGTTAGAATAATCTTTTTGGTCACATGAGTTACAGAATGAAAGTTGCACCACTTTGAAACTTTACACTACTTGCAGTTGATAGTTTTTCCATCAAGTGAATACTGGACACCGTGGGAAAATGAATCTAAGCTAATATAAACTAAGAGAGTTTATTGTATAGAGGAACAATGCAATCTTGTAGGATGAAATATATAGTTTGTAAGCATCACTGTTTCTAACTAATAATCCATCAAAGATTGCAGCTTTTTTGCACTTTAGACCCTTAAGGGATCGAGTTGGTTGGACGTAGCTCAAAGTGATTCGACATGTTTGGATAAAAGAGGATCATGCCTAGCATAAACATACCCATATAGATGTGTTGGAATATTTTATCTATTCACATGAGTTATAGAATAAAATTTTTACCACTTTGCAACTTTACACTTCTTGCATTTGACAATTTTTCCATCAAGTGAAAACTAGACACCATGGGAAAATGACTTAGATAAGATAACAAGAATTGAGAGAGGTCATTGTAGAGGGTCCCAAAATAATCCAATAGGCTCATAAAAAGAGTTTGTAAGCATCATAATTTTTTGAGTAATAACCCATTATAGATTGCAACCATTTTTCACTTTGGACCCTTAAGGGATCGAGCTGGTTGAATGTAACTCAGAGTGATTCAACATGTTTGAATGTGAAAGAAGACCATTCCTAGTGTAAACATACCCATTCAGATGTGTTGGAATAGTTTCTTTGGTCACATAAGTTGTAGAATGAAAGTTGAGCCACTTTACAACTTTATAATGCTTGTATTTGATAGTTTTTCTATCAAGTGAAAATTGAACACCACAGGAAAATGACTCCAAGATAACTAAAATTGAGAGAAGTTATTATAGAGGGTCCCTATGTGATCTTGATTCATTGGATGGAATTCTCATAACTAACATGGTCTCTAGGTAATAGTTCATCAAAGATTGTTTCCCTTTTGTAATTTGGACTATTAAGGGATTACATTGCATGAATTTCAAATGTTTGAGGGCAATAATAAATTTTAAAATTTGAGTAAATATCATTACAAATGTTTGAGGGCAGTAATAAATAGGCACTTGGGAACTATATCTCCAACCTAATTACAAATTTTTGAGGGAAAACATGAATTTTTGGTTGGAAAACATGTGTTGAGAACTTGTGGGGAACATGAGTTAATTCATGTTACTTGAACAACATCTAACAAGTCATACATGCTTGTATTACTTGTAAATGTGATTATTTTTATGACATGTTGACATTATTTTATGACATTATGCATAAAAAATATTTACAAATTGATCTTATTAAATGCTTATGTGAATAGATTGTATGCTATATTGATATTGATATATAATCATTAGGTTGATTTATTTTAATAAATGAAGGTTTTATAATAAGTTAGTCAATTGGTGTTAGTTATAATAGGGACAAAATAGAAGAAGAAAAAAAAATGATTGGTAAACATCAATGGTTATTGCACTCACTATATTAATAATATGATGTTTACAATAAAATGATATTTGTCTGGTAGTCCTAATTCTTATGTTTGTGCTACAATTTTCTAATATGCTTCATACACCAATATGAAACCTAAGTGCTTATACTTGTAGGCACAATTATTTCTCAAAAATTTCAAGTGGTAATACAAAATCATGAGGAAAAAATCAACCTATGTGAATTCCAACACCCCACTTAAATCAAATATTGAATCAATGTGCCCCATTTTCATGCACACAAACTTAGCTTGTAAGATTATCTCACGATAACCAAAAATATGATTTGAGTATGCCTTTGGTACTCTATTCTCATATATCTTTTACAATGTCACTCATACATTTGAGATGTTATGGCATCTACTTAATAGTTGCTCATTATAAGGTGAACTTCAAATGAATAAGTTGAAATTCCCTTGCTAAGCTTCACACACACTTTTACAGTGTCTACACCATAGGTGGTCATGATGACTTTAACTTCAAATGAATAATTTAGTGCCATATGCTAGTCTTGGATTTGGCATATACTTTATAACTTTATCTAGGTTTAGTTGCTCCCAGCTAAACAAAGACAAGCGATTGTTAATATTAATAATCACATAATCAATTCAAATAAACATATGATATGTCAATAATCTAAAACTTGTGTGCTCAAATATACAATATCTTAAAACTTATCACTAGTCAATCTAGTCTATTGAATATCTTAAAAAGTCAATTTTATTTGAATATCAAGCATACCTCCCATCTATCAGGATTAAACTTTAGAGGGTCCTTGAAGTAATGAGGAGGAACATGAATAAAACATAACAAAATTATTACTTTCTAAACTTTTGAAAACTTGTAACCTATTATAAAAACAACACAATTTAATCTTCCACATAGTTTAATATTCTATTGAGAATATCCTACATTTTTTGCATATTTTTGAGAGAAAAAAAACTATTGAACTCTATATCATGTTGGTTATTTTTTAAGAACCAAGCTGGTCTTCAAAATTACCTTTGGATTTTTCCATCTCAAATACTTAGTGATTCTAAAGAGATTGGCCAACGACTGAGTAAAAACTGAATAAATTTCACTCCTACACTTCAAGCTCTATAAAAATAGAGAGGGTGATCCCATAATGTATATTTAAGAACTTATGTTATTTATATTTAGATACATTATAAACAATGAATAATCCTCATATACCCACTCAACAATATAATGTATCAAAGAGTTGGCAGTTCTTTTAAATAATACACTATACTTGGAGCATGAGAAAAATAGAATTTATCTTAGCATGACTACAATGGTAATTCATCTGAAAGATTTGAAAATAAAGAGCGATTTGCTAATATATTGACCCAGGAACTAAATTGTGAGTAATCAGCAAAAAACCAGTGCCTTATCCTAAACATGGAGTCAGTCTTAACCTATGTAATTTGATAAAAATTTAACAATAGCAACATATAGATTAAGAAATACTACATTGCAAAACTTTCCCTTAATATCCTTCACCACTACTTCTTGAAGATATCCTAGCACATAATTCATACGAATCAACAATTTCATTGAAGTGATTACACTAATTCATTGAATCAATAAGAAAGAATGAAATTCCACATCCACTATAAAGCAATGGAGAGGAATCAAAACAACACTTGATTATATTCATTCATAACTCATAAAACCATTACAAAGGAGAGACAATGGCCTTGAAATTTGGAACATTATGTATTATATTTTCTATCTTGTTATCAAAATTGCATACATAGAAATAGACTCAGAACTTAAGAAAAAACTCAAAAAATATTCTTTGTATTCCTATACAATTCACTATGTCAATTGCATTTATTCTTCTAGCCCTAAATTCTTTCTTATAGCAAATAAAGAACAAACAAGCTTCAGGAAAGAAAGCACACATGCCACAACACTATTGGACTGATGTAACAAATATTCCCTTTTTAGTTACACTTGAGCTCTCAAATGGTGGGAGTAAACATGAGGCAAAAATAACCTTCATTTGTTGCTAAAATTTGGTCCCACCTTAAAAGGTATCATCTGTTTGTTACAACAACTTCAAAATACCCTCCATGCGCTCAAAAGTGTCCTCCATGGGTAATCCCAATCAGAAAAATTTAAAAAGAATGAAAAGAAAATAAAGAAACAAATACTGATTTATCCACATCAACACTTTATGCCACCCATTTTATGTTGAGGAGAGAACAATATTTTTTTCAATTCTTTATGAAAATCCGAATCTAAACTATTTTTAGGCTATGTACTATTTCTCTCCTATCCATTATTTACCATGTTCATTATCCATCCCCACACATAGGTTCACTCATTGTACTTTTCTAGTCAGGTGATGAACTATTCAATTGACCACTTCACATCCATTAAAGTTTACACCTTTGCACTATGTTGAGTGTATCTAGCATTAATTAAGGATTTAGTATCTCCAACAAAAGTGTCCATTTTTTTTCAATCTCCACCATTGTGTCAAAATTTGAATTTAGTAGGATGTAATCAGTCACAATCAATCCCGTCTTAGTTTATGAAAGCATCCCTCCCAAATCATTCCTCCATGTGTCAAATTGATATAATTCACCCTCAGGATTTAATATCATAGGGATACCACATTACTCCATTTCTTTGAACATTTTTAGCTTATTATGGAGCTGAGTATCTAGTTTTTCATGAAAAGTGGTGATCTCATTTACATGGTCCATAGCCTATAATATTTTAGGGATATTTATAGGTGCCTCAGGATCCTCCTTCCTTTTAGGCATAATTTCTTTTCAAGCACCTACCCTAGTACTACATTTTCTCCATTCATTCTTGAAGGATTCCTAGACCTATAAATACTTTATGTTTGCCTCATGAACATTCTTATAGGTAGCCCATACATCCTCAACCTTGTTGACTAACTTGGTCACTCTATGTTTCAAAACATCCTCAAAAATGTCATTTTCCAACTTGATAGTTTCAAATTTATCCTTCCTGACATTTTCCTTTTCTATCTTTAATTGATTGTTCAAATAATTGATCCTCAAATCCAAGGTATTCTTGTCCTATGTAGACAAGTCTAAAGAAGAAGAAGAAGATGTCAAAGATAGTGTCCTCACTGACTGGTTGGCCTGAATAGTGGCTCTAATCTTGTTTATCTCATCAAAGACCTTATTATATTCCTTCACCAAAGAATCATACTTATTTTAAGAGATTTGTGTTGTGTCCACACTAAGCATTGCAACATGAGTAATTAACTTAGTTGCTTGGATAGGTGATATATCTACGGCTCTCTTTACCAAAAAGGAACCCATAACCTCTTCAATAGGCCTAGAAACCTCATTTTTTCTTGTATTGGGTGCTATAGACTAGATTGCAAGAGTATGTATCTTCAAACTATATCTTGATCCAAACACCTTGTCTTCAAACTACTCCTTTTCTATTGAAGCTTGAGGGTCTCTTCTTACTGCATCATATGTAATAGCTAAGGTGATAGTGCATCCTAGAAGTAACATGATTCCACTATCTTTGATAATTTTCTTATCCTCAAAGGGAGTGATAGCTACAATCTCAGCCATGATCTTTTCTTCCTCTTCCTTCTTCTCTTCTTCCTACTCAGAAGGTTCAAAAACTAGCTCTTAATTATTCAATCCTTTCTTTTATGTCTTTTCTCCTATGTTGGATCATAATTTCCTTAAATCCTACAAATTGTACAAACTTTTCATTTGCAAGGAACTCATCACGATCCATGACATAACCTTATCCCTTGTCACCTCAAGGATTACATCCCTATTTTCACTCCTAATTATTCTATCAGTGGGATCATAGTACATGCCCAACTCCATCATGACATCCACTTCCAAAAATACATTGGGTACCACCATCTTCCTAAGATTGAGCATCCATAAGTAACATATTGTCTTGTTTGAATATTTCCAATTGAAAGCATATAGGAATAATTCCCATTTTCTCTAGGGTTGGGCCAACTCTCCAATTTCACAATTATTGTCAATTAGTCAGGTTTTCACAATAACATGACCCATAGTTCTCTTGCCAATTTGTTACCCTACCTCCTTTACTTCTCTAGTGCCCCCTTCCATGAACCTCTCTTGCTCTTTCTTTGCACTTCTAAACCTAGTGGATGCCACATGGTTGTGTGGCGTAGAGTTAGATGTTGCAAGTGGCTCAAGCTTAACCAAAGATGAAACATCCTAGGTTTTAAGCCTTTTAACCCTTTTTTGCTTTGGTTTCGTCTTAGGTCTAATGTTGGATTCACTAGGTTCTAGCTCACTCATATTTCCAAAGTGGTAGGACAAGGGTTTATAGTTGTTTAATCAAAAAGACCTACCTAGGTATAAAAACTCAAGAGACAACTTATAGAGAAAAGTATTGTCAGGCTTTACACAATACTCCTCACTCAAATAAAAGATAATCAAATGAACAAGACATAATTTACCTCTTAAATTCCCTACTACCCTTTTAGAATAGCATAAATGATTATTTTAGATAGGAAGAAGTGGGTATGTGCAAGATTATCATGGAAAAAACAAGCCCTTAAGTGGCAAAAAAATCATAAAAATCAGAGTTAGAAAGCTTGACGTAAAAATTTGAATAAGTTAACTATATTATTTCAAAAATATGTAACAATAGAATTTGTAGAAATTGAATGTAGTTTCTAAAATACTAGGTTTATTTTTTATTTTTAAAATCTATTTGGTGAAAATTTGAAATTTCAATGAGTAGTACATAAATTTTAGGGAAAAATAAAGTAGGTGTTTGTCGACCACCCTAACCAAATAAAATGTTAATATTTTTAATAAGATTTTAGATATAAGTAGAGGACTCATGTCCCATGTGATGCATATTTTTTATAATTTTTTTCCAAGTAAACAATTAATTATGATTTTTTATTACAACTTTTCAAAAATATAAAAAACTTCATTATGTCCACCTTAACTTGGTCAAAACTTCATGAAATTCAAATTTTCTTTTTCTAATCCTATAGTATGCGAAGCATAGAATGTGACATATGTTTTGGATTCAAGAAATGTGATATCATTTGAAAGCTATAGATGTTTTTAAATTAGTCTATCAATCAGGACTTTAGTTGTAATTTGAATAGAAAATGAATAATAATTACTTATTAAATTCAAAGTAAATCATAATTTATATTGGTGGAAAGTTGAGAATCTCCTTTAAAAACCCTTTTCATTTCATCAATTTTAGGTAAAATAAAAGTTGTCAGCCACATACCCATCATATTGCCACTTTTTGGCCCATCATGATCCTACACATACCCAAGTACAACAATGTTCTTACCCAAGTGAAAGATTGATACAATTGTTGTAATTGTGCATAGAAGTCTTCCACACTATTTCCTTAGCTTTTGGTTTTCTTCTCTACTCCTGAGTAGTTCCAAATGTGTGAAAAACAAGCTAGCTACCTTATCTATGGCTAGGAAATGGAACATATTACCATTATTTTTTTAGAGAAAGCTCGTGTGAGTGAACTAGCATTTAGCCATTCACATCAAGCCCTAACTATTGATTATTTAATTTTAAAACTGCATTAATGGTTCCCCTTTTAGCTCGATACTTTCTTTCTTGCTTTAGATGATGTCCTCAGGATGTTACAACATTGTCCTTTATTCTGTAGCCATTTCTCATCATTGGTATATTTCACCTTTCACAAGTCCAGCTAGTGACGCTAACATCTATGCAATGAGATCTCAACCATTGAATTTACTTTCCATCCTTGAACATGTTCATCACCCATCACTTATCACTAAATCATGCCTCAAACTCTATATATTATAAGTGATGGGGGATAAGGTGATAAGACACATGCACATGCATGAAAATCAAAGGAAAAAAAGATGTCGCTCATAAGAGTTATTCAAATCAGTGAAAGAAAGTCTAAACAAATAACTCCATTTCTCGTCACTATCTTGAAACTAAAATCTTCGAACGAATCTACGATGAGTGATAGGAGAGAATACAAAGAGGACCAAGGTTCATCCAACATCACTAATTCTAATTTTCAAGCAAATAGAAATGAAAAGGAAGCCAAAAATAATATACAAAGAACTTGCATCCCATATCACTAATTCAAAACCCAACATGGAAAACCCATCTACAATAATTTTCCTTCAATGAGGATATATTTAGGTTCCTAAAGTCAACACACAGTCTGTTATCTCCATTCTTTTTCTAACTAGTAGCAGGTTGGATACCCACAAGGAATGTCTGATGGGCTTTATGATGCCATCATATCTTTACTTTACTAGGTCCTCTTGCATCTTGGGAGATAAATTAGGATTAATTTGTCTTTTCTTCTACTTGAAAGTTTTAGAAATTTCCTTCATAGGAATCCCATGTTGAAACAATTCCTCTCTATAGGCTTTCAAGTCATTGTATGACCAAGCAAAGAAATGCCTATATTTTCTTAGTAAAGCAATTAGCATTGTCTTAACCTTTAGTTTCATCTTCTTTCCTACATACAATTTCGTAAGGGTATTTTTAGTCCTGAAATTTACTTCCTCTAGGTCCTCTAGATGAGTAGCAATTATCTTAATCTTGCTTTTATCTTGACTATCAAAGACCCTTTCAAGTGCTACAAAGCCTTTGGATATTTTTTTTATCTTTAACTAGATGACCTCATTCCCAAATATTGTGTCCTTGCCATCTACATTTTCAACAAATTCCATAAATTCAATCTCCTAACCTTCATATTCATCTACAGATTTCAAAATTTTTAGAATATCCTAGTCATCATTAAAAACCTTCTAGTTGTGTAAATTGACAAGAATGGAAGGCCTTGACTGTAACTCAACTTCAAAGATACCTACAAAAGTGATGTCATTCTTTTTTAACGTAATGTTAGTGAGCAATCCAACTACTCTATTTTTTCCTCTTTTGATCTAATCAATTCCAAAAGCATCAAACTACTTGATGGAATCCTAGACAACATTTCTATACTGTTTCAGTATGTTGTTCTTACAAGCATATTTGGCTCTTACTTGGGATATCACAAGCTCAGAATATCCAATTACCATCTTGAGTATTATAGTCCATGTTTCTCAACTAATCTTAATCCCAGTAACAATACTTCATACTCTACCACATTATTTGTTCAAAAAAAAGATTAAGTGAAAGAGAATTTGTATGTACTACCACTTGGTGACACCAACAATATCCCTACACTTGACCCTTCCTTGGAACTTACACCGTAAAAGTACATTTTCTAGAGTCCATCTTTATAAGATAACCTTACAACCTCATTTTCTATATAGGTGTAGGTCACTTATCCTCTTCTCTTGATAGTTCCTCAATTTTAAAATCACTGATATCAATGTCAATAAAAAGGATTGTATCATCTTTAGGAGCATGTTCCAACATATGTGGCACCTTTGGCTCTCATATCAATTACACATCCTTACCATCAATAGGGAAAGTGGCATAATAAATGGCACATTACATACTACCCCCCATGGACACACTTCATTTTATGGATAGTAGCATTCCATAATTGGGTGGGATATAAACTACAACCACACTCATCTTAAACTCCTTTTTTGTATATGTTGCTAATCTATAAGGAAGTTCATTGATCACACTGATAACAAGGACTTACCTTGAATCCATAGCATAGAACTTACCATGAGTGTTGTCAACTTTCAGTCCCAACGCTTCCATGAATTTGGTTGGCTTGATATTATTGAATGCTCTAAAATAAATAATACATTTTTTTTATAAAATTTCCCTCAATAATCAGCATGAAAGAAAATGGATCAATCTTCCTAGGACAAGCAATCACAAAATTTCCTAGGAAGATATGAGGGATCTCATTGATTAATCCCTTAATATCTTTTTCTTTTGTATCCTTCTCACTCACTTTGGGTGGTGTTGGCACCACTAATTCATTATAGGATATAGTAGCACCATTGGTAATGGCTATTTCCTTTTTCTTATGTTCATATATTCTCATCATTTCAAGAAAGGGAACAAAGACTTTTACTTGGATAAGTAATTGAAACATATCAATAGGTGTGTACTTAGTCAGTTCTATTGGGATCATACTTTGCTCTGTGTTACTCTCATTCTATTGATTCTTGGATGTCTTGGCTCTAGGCTTGGCATTCTTCCTTGAAACTTCAAGATTTATCTTCTGTGTCTTTACCTTCAAAGTAGGGGATTTGGATTCTTTACTAGGTTTGACCTTATCTACTTTCTTAGCCCAAATTTTATTTCCCCTATTTTCCTTAGATTTTACTACTACTTTCCCATCATATTTGTGATCTTTTCTTTTGGCATTCTTCTCCTTAATAAAAATACCATCAAGACTACCTTGTTCACCACCAACTATTCTATTTCTTAGATGATATGAGCTTCTGGATTGGGCAACCAAAGCCACAATATCTTGCAATATCCTGGTTTGAAGGTCTACTTAGGGACATACCATATTCAATTACTTCCAAATTATAAACTTCAACATCACTGTTAGCCTCCTCATTTGAGAGAACCTACTGGTGATATGTACTAGCAATCTTCCTTTGATCATCTACATCCATTTCATGAGATTCCATATCAGATGAGTACTCACTTTCAACCAAGTTTGAACGATCTATAATCATGAGTATATCAATATCCTCCTCATTTGGTTGATCAAATTCTTTAGGTATATCCTCTTTGACTTCAACCATTTTTGCAACTACACATTGATAGGGAGAATGATGCATTTGGAAAACCATGCACCATGGGGTGTCATTAGAAAAAATTATTGAGTTATTTTATAGAGGATCTGGAGGCACCTTATATTGAGTATTTCTCTAGTTATTAGGAACATACTTCCCATTATACAAATTTGTATTATAAAGGTGATCTTGCAACAAAGGAGGTCTTTCCTTGCTTTCATAGCTTTTTGACTGAACATTATCTTGTTTGCCAATTTTGTTATTTATAGGCTTCATGAAACTATCAATGTTATCCTCAAGAGTACCACCTTTAGTATGAAAACTTTTATCCTCCTTTATTGGATAATTGAAGAGTTTTACATCATCTCTTCTACCAACTTTACCAGTTTCCCTACTAATATTCTCAATGTGTTTTTCCATTTTGTAAGCCTCCCTCAATGTTTGAGGATTCTTATCCAACAGGTGATAACACATCTTTGCATCAAAAGAATTACAATAATTTACCAAGCAAAAATTTTCATTCAATAGTAGATGAAGAGGCAACCTCTTCCTGGCCTTTTGGAACCTTGTATTAAAATAAACCACAAACTAATTAGAACCCTTAGAACTGTTATTGATTTGATTCAACAAAAAACATGAATCAGTAGATTGTCACCATATTGTTCTTTAAATACCCTTTTGAATTCCTCCCAAGAGCCAATGCTCTTTGTAGGAAAACTCCTATACCACTCTCAAGCATCTTCAATGAGAGACTGCATAAACAACTTCATCATGACATCCTCTACTTCTACCTCAAAGTCATCCATAAAAATGGAAAATAGTTTGAGATGGTCTTCAACACTCAAGGCATTATTTCCAAAGAATATGACTAGAGAAGATCTAAATTATTTTGGGAAACGGTTAGGGTAACCAATTATTTCGATGAAACAAAATTGTTGGTATCTATCTTATTGTAATGGTCATCTAGTGTTTATGTCCCTATGAGCATTTCTAGATTCACCATCCTTTTGGCTATCATATCAATTACTATCCCTTCATTTTCCCTCTCCATAATTACCACCAACTTTCCTTTTTCATCATCATCTTCAGAATAGGAATTCTTGTTCTTATTATTTCCTCCACCTCCACTAGGATTGTGCCCTTCATATTTCTTCCTTTTTGACTCACTACTATTGTGTCTAGAGCTTGAAGCCTCTCGAGTTGGTGTGGAAATTTTAAGGAAAGCAATATTCCTAGCTATTTCCACATTAGTAGCTTCTATTCTAGCTTCTCTCAACTCTTCTTGCAGTTTATCATTCTCTAACAGTAACCTCAAGAGCTTAGGATTTGGAGGTGTAGTGGATGGAATGGGATCAATTTTAGCATTATTGGTGGGGTTTTAACAAATGAAGCATAGGTATTTTTATTGGTGTTTGTATTGGAGGTATTGTAGGTAATCTTCTTTTTCTAATTAATGGGCCTCTTCCCATGAACTACAAATGATATTTTCTTAGTAGTAGCAAAAGGATCTAGAGCTTTGATAGTTAAAAAAGATGTGGTATAGGTACTAGCAGCAAAGGTCCCCATCTAAAGTTTCTTAGCTCTAATCCTTTCTTCTTTCTCCTTGAACCCCTTCTATCTATTCTCCTCTTCTTTCTTAAGCCTAAGTTCTTCCTCTTCTAAGGCTCACATGTCTTTGTCTATATCTTTGTCATTATCTAAGACATCTCCAAGCTCACTCGATGTAGGTGTCTAGAGATCTAATCAATTGGGTATTCCTCAAGGGAAATGTGCACTTCTATATTAGGAGATTCTCCTCTTAGCATGAAATTTCCTCCATGAAAAACAAACCTAGCTCCTAGGGTTAAAGGTTTTGAGAACTTCTTACTACTATCCCAAAATTCCCATCTATCCTCTTCTCTTGGAATGTCAAGTTCATTATCAAACACTTGATCAATAGGAAAACTTCCTTGATTTACCCTAGAAACTTCAACCTCATGTGCCTCCTCATAGGTACTTTCATTATTTACTTCTTATTGAAAGTAGGAGATGCTTCAGCAAGGGATTCAAGAGACTTACTTGATTCAATAGTTTTCTTCACCCATTTTGGTTGCTTGTCTTTTGTAAGATTGAGTTGCTTATCCTTTGTAGGTTCAAGCTTAACTTTCTGCTCAGGATGCTTCTTTGTGTAATTTCTAGTCTTTTTCATGGTTTCAAATATATATGAATCCTTCTTCTCACATTCTCTCTGAGAATTTATCTTTACACTGGTATGTGAGATGTCAAAGTTGCCACCTAGAATGTCGGTAAATAGGAAGTGATTGCACTTTGACTTGGTATTTGTAATTTTAGAAAAGACTTTGAAAATAACCAGACCCAATGTGACAAAATTAACAAGGACTTGATGTATAAGACTAGGCACGACCTATGTGATACAATTTTAAACCAATTATTCTTCAACAACAAAGAACAATATAATACTCAATTTTGACTATACTAGCTCTAGACTAGAGACTTTTGAATTAGAAAATTCCAAACAAAGTTGCTAATTAGTTGGTTGTGTGACTAGGATGGGGAGTAAAAATACTCAACTATGAATCTCTATTTATACTCTAAATTGAAACTTAAATGATTATTTAAGGAAAGATGATCTTCTATCTTCTTAAGTTCTTCCCCAACAGAGGAACCAATCTATTGGTTATATTTTAAGAACCCAATTGATCTTCAGGATTACCTATAGATTTTGCCATCTCCAACAATTAGTAATTATAAAGGGATTGGCAACCGAATGAGTAAAAGCTACAAAACTTTCACTCCTACACTTCAGGCTTTGTGAAACCTAGGAGGGTGATCCCATAATCTATATTCAAGAACTTATATGATTTATATTTAGATACATTGTAAAAAATAGATAATTCCAATATACCCACTCAACAATATAATGTATCAAAGAGGTGACGGTTCTTTTAAATAATACACTACACTTGGAGCATGAGAAAAATATAATTTATCATAGCATGACTATAATGGTAACCCATCTAAAAGATTTGTAAATAAAGAGTGATTTGCAAATAAATTGACCTAGGAACTAAATTGTGAGTAATCAACCAAAACCAATGCCTTATCCTAAACATGGAGTTAGTCTTAACATATGTAATTTGATAATAATTTAACAATAGAAACATATAGCTTAAGAAATAATTCATTATAACACTTCCCCATAATATCCTTGACCACTACTTGAAGATATCCTAGCACATAATTCATACAAGTCAACAATTTCATTCAAGAGATTACACTAATTCATTGAATCAATAAGCAAGAATGAAATTCCACATCCACTGTAAAGCAATGGAGAAAAATCAACACAACACTTTATTATATTCATTCATAAATTTTAGAACCATTACAAAGGAGAGATAGTGGGCATGAAATTTGCATCATTCTATATTGTATTTGCTATCTTATTATCAAAATTACATACATAGCTATAGACTCAAAAATTAAGATAAAACTAAAAAATTATGCTTTGTATTCCTATAAAATTCATTGTGTCAATTGCATTTTCAATGAACCCCATAATTCTTGGCCTAAATTATTCTTATAGAAATAAAAGAGAAAACATGCTTTAGGCCAAAAATCACTCTTGGCACAACACTATTGGACTGTTGTAACAAATATTCCCTTTTTAGTTACACTCAAACTATGAAATGGTAGGAGTAAACATGAGGAAAAAATAACCTTCATTCATTGCTAAAATCCCATCCCACCTTAAAAGGTATCCTTTGTTTGTTACAATAGCTTCAAAATATCCTCCAAGCGCTCAAAAGTGTCCTCTATAGGAAACCCCAATCAGCAAAATTTAAAAAGAACATAAAAAAGAAGAAACAAATACCAATTTGTCCACATCAGTATTTTATGCCACCCATTTTATGTTGAGGAGAGAATAGTATTTTTTGGAATACTATATCAAAAGCCTAATCTACACTATTTTCAGGATATGTATTGTTTCTCTCCTATCCATTATCACCATGTTCATTATCCATCCCCACATAGGTTCATTTATTGTACTTTTCCAACCAAGTGATGTACTCCTCTTTAGTTGGCTACTTCACATCCAATAAATTCTACACCTTTGCACTATGTTGATGTATCTAGCATCAATTAAGACTTTGGCTTCTCTAACAAAAGTATCCATTTTTATTTCAATCTCCACCATCATGTCAACATTTGAACTTAGTAGGATGTAATCAGTCAAAGTCAAAACCATCTTAGTTGATGTAATCATCCCTTCCAAATCATTCCTACATGTTTCAAATTGTTGTAGTTCACCCTTGGGATTTAATATCACGGGCATACCACTTTCCTCCCTTTCTTTGAACACTTTCATCTTATTCTAGAGCCAAATCCCTAGTTTTCTATGAAAAGTTGTGATCTCATTTACCTAGTCCACATCCTGTAATATTTTATGGATACTTATAGGTACTTTAGGATCCTCTTTCATTTTGGGCATCATTTCTTTTAAAGCACCTACCCTAGCACTTCATTTTCTCCATTCATTCCAGAAGGCTTCTTGCACCTACAAATACTTTATGTTTTCCTCATGAACATTCTTGTAGGAAACCCATACATCATTAGCCTTTTTGACCAACTTAATCACTCAACACATCCTCACAAATGTCATTTTCCAGCTTGACAGTTTCAAATTGAGCCTTTTTACATTTTCCTTTTCTATTTCCAATTGATTGTTCAAATCGTTGATCCTCAAAGCCAAGGTATTCCTATCTTGTGTAGACAAGTTGAAAGAAGAAGAAAATGGCAAAGATATTGTCCTCAATAACTAGCTATCTTGAACATTGGATCTCATATTTTTTTATCTAATCCAAGACCTTATTATATTCGTTCACCAAATAATCATACTTCTTCTAAGAGATTTGTGATGTGTCCACACTAAGCATTATACCATGAGTAGTTAAATTAGCTGATTGGATAGGTGATATATATATGGATCTCTTTACCACTAAGGAACCCATAAAATCTTCAATAGGCCTAGTGATCTCATGTTTTCCTTCCATCTTTCTAGATTTAACAATGTCACCACTTGTAAAGTTTATCAGTACATCATTTGTGTACAAGAATTGGTGAGATACTCTTGATAAATTTTTCTCCCTTCTCTTCACATTTACAAATCCTTCAAGATAAAAAATCCTAACATCACTAAAAGGTAACTTGAGGTTATTTACCATGATTCCAAATTTCTCATACCCCTCAGGGATAGTAACCTTAAAGTAAGCAAAAAATCATTGGGGACTCACCACTATACCTTTCCTAGGCTTTCTGAACAATTCATAATCCACAAAATCAATTTGCCACATCAGCTCCATAAAATATAACTTGTTAGAAACATACAAGGGAAAGAAATGTGGTCCCACCTTAGATCCATAAGCCCTTATCAAAGCATACTTTGAGTGTAGAAACCAATCTTCCCATTTGTGTTTTGTGGTGGATCCCTCTATATCCTTTGCGAACATGATACTTCTTATTGTTGGAGAGAGCATGTGAATAGGTGCTACACCCAAAGTTTCCAAGGTACCAAACCTTATGACATTAGAAAACATGAAATAGTTGAAATTAGGACAATCCTGATCCTAAATATGTGTCAAAATTTGGATCCAAAAGACATTGTTCTACTTGTCCCTCAATCTCAATTTTTGCTTCCTTTTCCATCTATAATCACCCTCATATAAAAGCATATGCATTAATAGAGTATAATGTGGGAAATGCAGAGGGAGAACCTCTTTCTTCAAATAAATGAAATCTTGATGCATTTGTTCAACAACATAGGAGGCATAATCAAAACAAGTGTTTCAATTATGAGATTGTATATCCATTGTCATCACCAATAGGTTTGGGGCTATCGTTGCCTCAAAATTTTGAGCCAAAACTTGATTTAGGAAATAATAGGTATTATTGAAATAATCTAGTAATTCCTCACATTTAAAAGGCTTGATATCCCTAGGGAGAAATTTTTCCTTGCTTCTTCCATACAGTTCATAGGCAGTCTATTCTTATATGCAATTTTTTTATACTCATATTCACCATACAACTTTGGATCCTTAATTTCTACAATATAGTTGGGATTCAACAAAAAATATCTCTATAACCTTATCCCTTGTCACCTCAAGGACTACATCCCCATTTTCACTCCTAATTGTTTTATCAGTGGTATCATAGTGCCTATCCAACTCCATCATCCCATTCACTTCCACAAATAGATTGGGTACCACCAGCTTCCCAAGATTGATCACCCATAAGTAACATGTTGGCTTGTTAGAATACATCATCTTGAAAGAATACAAGAATAATTTCTATCTGCTTTAGAGTTGGGCCAACTCTCCAATTTCACTAGCATTTTCAATTAGTTTGGTCATCATGACAACATGACATGTAGGTATCTTGCTAATTCATGGCCCTCCCTCCTTTACTTCTCTAGTGGCACCTTCGATGAACCTCTTTATCTTTCTTTGCACTTATAGACATAGTAGATGCTTCAGGGGTGTGTGGCATAGGGTTAGACGGTACAAGTGGCTCAAGGTTAACTATAGATGAAACATGCTAACTTTTAAGAATTTTAACCCCTTTTCTTTGATTTCTTCTCAAGTCTAATGCTGGATTCACTAGGTTCTAGTTCACTCATATTCACAAAGTGGTAGGAAAATGGTTTACAATTGTCTCAATCAAAAATACCTACCCAAGTATAAAAATTCAAGACATGACTTATAGAACAAAGTATTCCTTGTCTTTACACAATACTCTTCACCCCAATCGAAGATACTCAAATGAACAAGCTATAAGAAATTTACCCCCCAAATTCCATACTACCCTTTCAGAAGAGCATAAATTAGTATTTAGACAACAAGAAGTATGGAAATTTTCTTACCCAAGTGAAATATTGATACAATTGCTATTGTAATTACATGTAGGATCCTTCCACACTAATTTCTCAGATTTTGGTTTTCTTCTCTACTCTTAAGTAGTTCCAAATGAGTAAGAAATAAGCTAGCTACCTTCTTTGTGGCCAAGAATTGGAGTGTATCACCATTAATGTTAGATAGAAACCTCACATGAGTGAACTGACATTTAACTGTTCATATTGAAACCATGGTCATTGATTATTTAATTTTAAAATTGCATCAATGGTTCTCCTTTCATCTCACTACTTTCTTTCTTTCTTTAGACAATTTCCTTAGGATGTTGCCACATTGTCCTTTTTGTATCCATCTCTCATTGTCGATATGTTTCACCTGTCACAAGTCCAATCAACAATGCTAAAATTTGCACAACGAGATCTCATCCATTGAATTTACTATCCATCCTTGGTCATGTTCATCACCCAATGAATATCACCAATTCATGCCTTGAACTCCATATCTCATCAGTGATAGGGGATAAGGTGATAAGACACATGCACCTATGTGAAAATCAAAGGCACAAAAGACATCAGTCATAAGAGCAATTCAAATTAGTGAAATAAAGTTAGAAGAAATGACTACATCTCTCATTGCTATTTTGAAATTCAAATCTTAGAATGAATTCACCATGAGTGATAGCAGAGAATAAAAAGAGCACCAAGGGTCATCACATATTGCTAATTCTCATTATAAAAATTTCAAGCAATTAGTGATGAAAAGGAAGCCAGAAATAACATATAGAGCACTTGCTTGCTAATGCAAAACCCAACATTCAAAACCCATCGATGATACATAAAAAGAAAAAAGAGAATACCTCTCATCACTCATCACCAATTTAAGCAAGATGATCACACATACATCCACAATGAGCAATGAAAAAAAAATCCCTAAGGTCATCACTTCTCACTAATTCAATACACAAAACTCAAGAGAAATTAGCAATAGATGAAAAGTTTTAGAGAAATAAGAACATCATGCATCGCTAATACAAATCAAACTTTCTCAAAGCCATTGGTGATGTATGAAACTAAGGAGACAATAAGGTATGTGTAGGACCATCATGGAAAAAACAGGCCCTTAAGTGGCAAAAAATTTAGAAAAATTAGAGTTAGGCAACTTGACGTAAAAAATTGAATAAGTTATCTATATTATTTCAAAAATATGTAACAAATAGAATCTATAGAAAATTTAATGTAGTTCTAAAATACTAGGTTTGTTTAAAAATAAATAAAATCTATTTGGTGAAAATTTAAAATTTTAGTGCAGTGGTACTTAAATTTCAGGGAAAAAATAAGTAGGTGTCTATCTAACCACCCTAACCACAATAAAATTATAATATTTTTTTATAATATTTTAGATATAAGAAGAGGACTCATGCCTCATGTGATACATATTTTTTTGTAATTTTTTTCCAACTAAATAATTAATTATGATTTTTTTATTACAACTTTTAAAAAATATAAAAACTTGTATGTCTGACCACCTTAACTTGGTCAAAACTTCATGAAATGCAATTTTTATTTTTTTAATCCTATAGTATGCAAAGCATAGAATGTGACACATGTTTTGGATTCAAAAAATGTGATACTATTTGAAAGCTATAGATATTTTTCAATCAACCTATCAATCATAACTTTAGTCGTAATTTGAATAGAAAATGAATAATAATTACTTATTAAATTCAAAGTAAAGAATAATTTATATTAGTAGAAAGCTGAGAATATCCTTTAAAAACCCTTTTCATTTCATCAATTTTTGGTAAAAAAAATTTGTTAGCCACATACACATCATATTGCCACATTTTGGCCCATTATGATCCTGCACATACACAACACTCATTTCTCATTTCCAAATTACATTTATGTCTTAGGAACTATATGGGATGAGTGATAAAGGGAAGCAATGTATGAGACTTAAGTGAAAATAAATTAGCATGTTCCTACAAGTTGTTTTAAGAAAGGGATCACTTAGGACACTATGTAAAGTCCTCAAAAGAATAGGAACATATTATTTCAAAGGATGTAAAGGTCAAATAAAGTTAATCGATCAACCTTATAAAATATAAGAACAACAAACCTAGGTTCGAGGGATCAGGTACTCCATGAAATTAGATGACATGAGATGTTTTAACATGATTGGAAACAAGCAGCAAGAGTCAAATAAAGTTAGGACACTATGTAAAGGTACTCCATGAAATTAGATGACATGAGATCACTTAAGAAAGGGATCACTTAGGACACTATGTAAAGTCCTCAAAAGAATAGGAACATATTATTTCAAAGGATGTAAAGGTCAAATAAAGTTAATCGATCAACCTTATAAAATATAAGAACAACAAACCTAGGTTCGAGGGATCAGGTACTCCATGAAATTAGATGACATGAGATGTTTTAACATGATTGGAAACAAGCAGCAAGAGTTCAATGAAAAATTAGAACCTTGGAAAAGACACGAGCTTGAAGATTATTTAAGAAGGATCCCAAGTAACTAAAAACCCTACAATAGTGATGGTAAAAAAACCCTAAGTCCCAAGGATGGAACAAGAAATTTTTTTGTAGGATGATAAATGGTAGTACTAGAATAAAACTTAGGGGTTCCATCATATCCTTTGCCACAATTCTAAACATAGAGTGTGCTACATTTGTAATTTTGATAACTTCATCAATCACATGTATACATGATATAAAAATTAGATGATAGCATTGGCATCATATAAATTAATGTGTATACTTACAAATTATTAAGAACCAATGTGCATACTTACAAATTAATCTAGTGAACCATCTAAGTCTAATATACTCTGTATTGTGCCAAGTATTGCCTCATGGTAAGACTCACGCACCTTCCACAAGGTCTTGTTCAAAGGTTTACCCCCATATTTGATCAAATGAATATTGGATTCCATGACAAGGTTCAAGTAATAAAGAATCTTTTGATGTGTCAAAATCCTAAAACAACCAAACATTAATACTCTTATGTGGGTACCTTCTAAGCCACGTTCTAGTAACAACAATTGGTCCTCTAGAGTATTCAATGTTTTCTCCATCTATAACTAGGGCCCCTAATTTATTTTTAGCCCCTACACAACAACACAAGTAATAATTTGTTCCCTCTTCATTTTCTTTATTTGCAATAACTGTGTAGGCATGCCCTCCATTGATATGTGCAGAAAATTATATGAAATTAGTCAAAATTACAAATACACTACAAAGTAATATAATAATAGTAATTTTAAAAACTAGATGCAAGTAGATATACTACCTGGTTGAACTAGATCTAATATGTGGTCAAAGTAAACCAATGATTTTATCTATGTTAGTTCCTATGTTTTTGAAGGGTGATACGTGTGTAGTGGGATAAGATAACTTAACCACCATTTCTCAACCCACTCCTATGACTCACACTCATCCCAGGCTTGCATTGTACATGAAGAACAAAATTATGCCATCAAGATCCCACATATGGATACTCCATGAGCTTACATTTGAGCTAAGGAAAGAGTGTAGCTCACTCAATCCTATCAGTGTGCAAAAATCCTCATATGGTGCAATGTTAGTATCATCCATCAACCAAAAAAATATATGAACCAAATACTTACATTCATTACTTAGATCCATCGAAGCATTACAACACCAGATGATTGATTTTGCATCTATCAACTTTGCATTGTCTTTATACTTTAACTCTTCTCATGCCAATGCTCTTTTAACACATTCTCCTGCACCATCATGCTTGTCTTTCCTAGGTATGTGTAGGATCATGATGGGCCAAAAAGTGGTGATATGATGGGTATGTGGATAACGAATTTTTATTAACCAAAATTGATGAAAGAAAAATGGGTTTTACATATTTTTGAAATAATATATATAACTTATTGAAATTTTTATGTCAAGTTACCTAACTCTATTTTTTTGAATTTTTTTCCACTTAAGGGCCTATTTTTTCCATGATGATCCTACACATACCCTCAAAAAAATTCTTCATATGTTGAACACCTATAATGACATGCATCCTACTCAACCAGTAGAGCATGTGCAAGTTCTTGAAATATGCTAGATAGTTATTTGACCATATGATATGCTCACCATATGCTATGCCCCTCTGAGAAAAATCACTATAGAACAACTAGAAACAACCTTGCATGAACTTTGGAGAATGTGTTTGATCATCACTAATATAAAAGTTGTACTCCCTCAATACCTTCCTTTGGATTTTTGTACTATCATCTACATGAATGAATGCTATGTGAACAAATATATAATCTTGTGCAGAGTTGTAATATTGGACAATTGCACCTCACATTGTGGTTGTGGAGTGTAGTTCTTTGTAAAGTCAACCACTGAAACTATGTTATAAACTGGAAATGTTTTCTTGTATAACTTGAATTGCAAGTATACCCATCAAGCTCTATGGGTATGCCTTACATACTCATACACTATACTGTCACAAAATGTAGACACAAACTGATACACTTGAATCTTCTAAATAACAAAATCACACATTTTTTCTTGATTACCATATTTTGTAACATATTCCACTATTTTATACTTCCCAAACTCTAATAGATGCTTTCCCACTACATGTGTGCTTTCCATATGTTGACATACTAGTCTACATTGAAAGCAACTACAACACTGACATGAACCATCCAAGCATAGTTTCTTGTAGAATATTTGTTCATCATCTCTTTCATATAATATTTTTGATAAGAATTCTCTTAAAGATGTTGGTGTGGCATGTATTCCACAATCCTGCAAAACATAATTAGTATACAAACCTAAACATATAGAATGATAAACATCATAATGGTTAGAGAATTCAATATGTAATATACAACAAGTTTGATGCAGAGATGGCCTTTTGTTATTCTTTCGATAGTCTTCAATTAGTGTTCTCAATGCTTCAACAACTGGTTTATTTTTTCATGGGAGTCTCCTCAAGAATTCCTATAATTCATTTGAATCAGTGCCCTCAATTCTTTGGTGCCTTTGAACCACTCTTGATAAAGTTTTTCTATTAATTATGAATTGTTCACTCGTATTTCTATTGATACAAGATCTCCTTGTTTGACTACTTGCAAGAGTCAATGTAATGAAACATCAGGTGACATTACTATCGTTTGAGTGTGAGGTCTTACCCACACTCTCATAATCATCCATTAGATTCTTCACAATAGTATTTTCACTTGAACCATTTGATGTTCTCAACCCAAGAATCTTCATGATGTTTCTATACTTTATACCTTGCATCATTTCAACAAATAGCTAACATCTTGCAGTCTCATTTAGCTTTTCAAAGATCAATTTCAAAATATTTTCAGCATATCTTCTACAAGTGCATTCTTGAATCGTACCTTCCATTGGCTACAACATATTCTCATCAATATTAATCAAATACTTAATCTTTCTATGCAAAATTTTATTTGGCATTCTCCTATGTACATACATCTCAACATTAGGAATTTCATCAATCTTTAAGTGAGATGGGATAGATCATGTACCTTGCATCAAGGGTGCAATAGATGACATGCCGTGAGGTTGACATGGGGATGATGGTATACCTACTTCGTCAATTGTGAGTGATGATGTATTCTCAACTTGAGATGTGGATTGTGTCCCTCCATATTCACTTGTAGTAGATAGTATCCCTCCATATTCACTTGTGGCAGATGGTGTCCCTCCATATTCACTCATGGTAGATGGTTTCCCTTCGTATTCACTTGTGGTAGAGGGTATGTCTCCAACTATGGTATTCAAATCTATCTTAGCGCAATGCTTTTGCATTTGTTCCCTTTGTGCCAACAATACCTTTTCTCTTTTTGATGATTGAGGTTCCTCTTCAATTGGCTTATTTTTTTCAATCATATCCAATTTCTTCTTCTGATGATATTCCCTCACCCATTATTTCTTATTTTCTTTATCTATTTTGTACTCTTCCTTTGTTGGTTTATTTCTTCTTTGTATCCTCAGCATGGTAGATAGTTTTACTTGTAGCATGATAATGAGACAAATATTAGTTCCTAAAAGATGAATCATCCATAAAAATAAATGAAATATATGTTATCCAAGGATTCATAGAAAACAATTACAATCATCCTATAGAATAGTATTTATAGCATAAACAAAGGTCACATGAATTTTTCGATGGAATACCATAAAGAAATATGGTCATATGGCATGCCATGATTGCAGATAGGCTCAAAATGGAACCATGGACAAGCCATGTGAATTTTTTGACAATAATTTTTTGGTAGACATGTATGAAAAACATGGAACTCAACACCGTGAAACCCCATTTCTATGAGAAATTTCTTCATGTATCCCCTACCTTGTCAACCCTATCACATTCAAAAGCTAGTGAGCTCACTAGCTTGTTAGGGGTAGAACATTTTGCATACATGTCTACCAAAACTTTATTGTCAAAAAATTCACATGCCTTTTTTATGCTTCCATTTTTATCCTATCTTGCTATCATGGCATGCCACATGACCACATTTCTTTAAGGAATTCCATCCAAAAATTCATGTAAGCATTGGCAAGCTAGTGAGCTCACTAGCTTGTCAATGCAGCGAGGTTGACGAGGTAGGGGAAGCATGAAAAAATGCCTCATGACAATCATGGCATGCCACATGACCACATTTCTTTAAGGCGTTCAATCCAAAAATTCATGTGAGCATTCAAAAACTAGTCAACTCACTAGCTTGTCAATGTGGTAGGGTTGAAAAGGTAGGGGCAGCATGAAAAAATGCCTCATAGAAATGGGGTCTCACAGTGATGTACATCACTATGAGACCCCATTTCTATGAGTAAATCATCGTAAGACCCTATTTCTATGAGGCATTTTTTCATGTTTCCCCTACTTTGTCAACTCTACTGCATTTACAAGCTAAATGCACATCACTATGACACCCCATTTCTATGAGGCATTTCTTCATGCAACCCCTACGTTGTCAACTCTACCACATTGATAAGCTAGGGAGATCACTATCTTATCAATGCTACCATGAATTTTTGGATTCAATTTCTTAAAGAAATGTGGTCTTGGGGCATGCCATGATTGCAATATAGGCTACACCTTTCCCCATGTTGCTAACTTAGCCTTGAATAAAAATTTCTAGAAATAGTGGAGAGAAGAGTTACCATCCCTTGTAGGTAGAATAATCAAGGAAACATTAAAAATATATCAAAACATTGGTGATGAGGTAAGTTTAGTGATGAAGTAAATTTAGAAATACAGATTAAAACCAAAATATATTTGAATATTTATCAATTTGGGAGGAGTATATATTCCAATTTTGTAGAGACATGTATTGAAAATTTGGTAGCATAGACAATGCAATCAGTTCTTTGAAAAACTGCACATCACCATGAGACCTAATTTATTGGAGGAATTTTTTCAAATAATTGATTTTCTTGTCTATGCTATTTGATAAAATTCTTTGGTAGTCATGTATGGATATTTTGGTAGCATAGACAAGGAAATCAGCTGATTGGTAGAATTTTTGGAAAAATACCTCAATGAGATAGTTCATTGTGGACTAGAATGATTGGAGGATATGCACAAAATGAATTTGTTGAAAATTATTTAGAAAATTTCAAGCATATGCAATTTCTAATTGTAAAACTAAATTCCACTACATTTTCCAACATCCCCCATGCCTATACCAAAATGAAAGCTTTGGAGAGGGGTATACACATCCATATAGAAGGATTGAGAAATGACGTATTATATTACATACTTATAACTTTCATCATATATATGTGTACAAAAAATGTGGAAGCATACACAAGATAAGTCAATTGTTTAACAAAATTCCTAAAAGTGATCTAGTTTAAAAATTATGTAATTAGCAAGTGTAAAGAATTGTGTAATTTAAAATGTGCATTAACAAGCTAAGGTTTTAATGAAAAACAAATAATGATGAACATGGAATATGAAAAATAAAAGAATCAAAGCAAGCCAAAATAGAATGAAAGAAAATATAAAGAAAATGTGTAAAGACTTCACATACCTAAAAACAAAGATTGGAGTTATACCCAATTATGTAGCCTTTGATTCTTCTTTCTTCAGACTCCTCAACAAATTAAGTTTTCAAAATATTGTTTCCCTCCAAATATCAATTGTATGAGTCTTGAATGGGGTTGAAACTTGAATTGATATTATATTCCTTTCAACATGAAAACTCTACTATTTCATGCAAAAGTGATGGAAATTTCATAAAAAATGTGGTGGAATCTAAAAAACATGCATACACACTTCACCAAAGCATCAAAAAGCTTCTTTTTGTTGAAACACATGCATAACTAGGAGAATATCTAGAATTTGGGCCTAAAGATTACATGTATATAGAGTCTTTTACTATTTTTGGAGTAAGACAAAACATGCTTGCATTATAATTTGAGCCTGTTATGTCTTGCCAAAAAAAGGCTACATCTAAACTAATTCAAAATGTACTTGCATTATGACAAAGTTAATTTTTTATAGGATTATTTTCTCTCTCTCTCTCTATCCTTATCCATTCATCCCCCTTAGCCATCTAGGTCTCTCACTTATCCCTAAACCCTCAACCCTATACACTATGCATTAAACCCTAATCCCTTAAATGTTAAAACTTAAACCCTAATCTCTCTCTCACACACTCCCTCTATATCTCTCTCCCCTCTACCCTTAACCCTATACCCTCTCTCTCTCTCTTTCTCTCTATTAAGTCTCTCCCTCTTACCTCCTTCCCATCTCTCAAGTCTATCTCTATCACTCACTCACTCCTATCTCTCTCCCCTCTAGCCTTAACCCTCTACCCTTAACTCTTAAACCCTCGAACCCTTTACCCTCTACCCTTAACCCTTAAATCTTTAAATCCTTAAACCATCTACCCTCTATCTCTCTTCCACTCCCTCCCTCTCTCTCTCTCCCAAGTCCCTCCCTCCTACCACCTCCCCCTCTCTAAAATATCTCACTCACTCCTATCTCTCTCCCCTCTACCTTTAACTCTTAAACCCTTAAAGCCTTAAACTCTCTATCCTCTACCATATATCTCTCTCAAGTCTCTCTCTCTCAAACCTCACCCTTACTTCTTCTATCTCAAGTTAGGTTTCCAATTTCACCGAATTGGAAAGCTAGTGGGCCCACTAACTTACCATTTCATGGACATTGGCAATGTAGTGGCCTATATAAAAAATGAGTCTAGGAAATTGGGTATCTTTGTGATTGAATCACTAGGAGACTGCATTTCTTGAAATAGGTTGAGTTAGGTTGCAAAAAATGGGTAAAATAAATGGGGTCTTCTAGTGATGTGAATCACTAGGTGACCCCATATATTGGACCCTTTTTTTCAAGCAGGCCAAGTTAGGTTGCAAATTTAATCAAATTTTCAAGCTAGTGGGCCTAGTAGCTTTCCAATTTGGTTAAATTTGTGTATATCCTCTATCCCTCTCCCACTCCCTCCCTCTCTCCCTCTCTATCCCTCTCTCTCTCCCACTCTCTATCAAGTCTCTCTCTCCTACCCCCTCTCCCTCTCTCAGGTCTCTCTCACTCACTCGCTCCCTCTATCTCTCTCCCCTCTACCCTTAACCGTAAACCATAAACCTTTAACCCTAAAAACCTCTACCGTCTACCCTTAACCCTCTATTGTTTATCTCTCTCCCACTCCCTCCCTCTCTCTCTCTCAAGTCTCTCCCTCCTACCCCCTTTTCCTAACTTAGGTCTCTCTCTCACTCACTCCCTCTATCTCTCTCTCTCACCTCTACCCTTTGCCCTAAACCATAAACCCTAACACTTCTACCTCTATCTCTCTCCCACTCCCTCTCTCTCTTTCTCAAGTCTCTCCATCCTACCCTCTCTCCCTCTCTCAAGTCCATCTCTCGAGCTCACTCCTATCTCTATCCCCTCTACCCTCTACCCTCTACCCTTAACCCTAAACCCTAAACCTTTAAACCCTCTACCCTGTACCATATACATTAAACCCTCAACCCTCAATTCTCAACCCTCAACCCTTAAACCGTAAACCCTCAACCCTAACCCTTCAACCATATAACCTAAAACCTATACCCTAAACCCTCTATCCTGAACCCAAAACCTTAAACCCTAAACCCTTAAACCCTAAACCATCAAACCTTCTACTCTTTATCCTAAATCCAATACCCTCTACCCTCAACCCTATAACCTAAACCATCAACCCTATATGTCCTCAACCCTCAACCCTAATATATATATGTCCCTCCCTCCTATTATCTCATTCTCCCTCCATCTCTTCTTCCATCCATCCTTCCCTCTCTACCCTAATACCTCAACCCCTAAATCCTTAAACACTCAACCCTCAACCCTTAAACCCTCTACCCTCTACCCACAACCCAATACCCTCTATGATCTCCCCTCAACTATAATCCTTCAAACCCAAGTAAAATATCTACCCTAATCACTCAACCATCAACCCTTAATACCTCAACCATTAAACCCTCAACCCCTAACCCTCAACCATCAACCCCTATACTATCTACCATATAAATTACACACTCAACTCTAATCCATAAACCTTATACCCTCAACCCTAAACCTCAAACCCTAAATGTTAAACCTCTACCCTCAATTCTATACATTAAACTCAAGAACCTCTGCAATTTTAAACCTCAACCCTAATCCATCAACCCTATACCTTTAAATTCCATACACTAGGATCCTCAAACCTAATCTCTTCAAACTATATATACTCCTTAAACCTATACTTAACCTCTACCTCAACCTAAAACCTCCTCAACCCTAAACTTAAACCATAAACTCTGTAAACCTTTGTAATTTCTACCACAATCATAATCCTCAACTCCATATACCCTCAACCCAATACTCCTAAACCATCAACCCTATATGTCCTCAATCAGACAATTCCCTCAACCTCAACCTCTATCCTATACCCTCAACCTCTTAAACTCCTAAATGATTAAAAACCCTCAACTTTAAAACCCTAAAAATCAACTCCTAAATGTAAACCCTTAAACCCCTACCACAAACCTAATACCCCTAAATTTCTACTCTAATCCTAATCCTCAACTTAAACATTAAAACTCTAAGTAAACTTTCTAATTCTAATCCTCAGCCCTCAACCTCTTTAGATCACTCAACCCTAAACCCTCAACCATCAACCTCTACCTCAACCTCAACCCTTAAAGCCTAAACCCTCAACCCCTATACCCTCTACCCTATACACTACACCCTAAACCCTAATCCATCAACCCTATACCCTCAACCCTCTTTCCTCAACCATTGAACCCTTAAACCCTCTATCCTCTACCCTATGCATTGAACCCTCAACATTGAATTCTCAACCCTCAACCATTAATACCTCAACCCTCAACCCTTAAACCCTAAACCCTCAACCCCTATACCCTCTACCATATACATTCAACCCTCAACCCTAATCCTTCAACCATATACCTTCAAACCTATACCCTAAACCCTCTACCCTAAACCATTAAACCTTCCAACCTATACCCTCATCCCAATACCCTCTACCTTCAACCCAAATGCCTCAACCCTATACCCTATACCATAAACCCTATATTTCCTATACATTGGATCCTCAACCCCCATATATCTATATCTCTTCCTCCTCTTCTTTCCTTCCCTCTATATCACTTCTCCCTCTATCTCTCCTTCCATCCAACCCTCCATATCTACGCTAATTCCTCAACCCTATACCCTTAAACCTTAAACCCTTAAACACTCAACCCTAAACCCTAAACCCCTATACCCTCTACCGTATACATTGCACCTTCAACCCTAATCCATCAACCCTATACCCTCAATCCTCAACCCTTAAACTCTCTACCCTATACAATAAACCCTAAACCCTCAATCCTCAACCGTCATTCCTTAATCCCTCAACCCTCAACCCTTAAATACTAAACCCTCAATCCCTATACCCTCTACCCTATATATTGGACCCATAACCATATTCCTTCAACCATATACCCTCAATCCTATACCCTAAACCCTCTACCCTAAACCCTTTGACCCTAAACCCTTAAACCTTCTACCCTCTATTTTCAAACTAATACCCTTTACCCCCAACCCTATACCCTCAATCCAATACCCTAAACCATCAACACTATATGTCCTCAACCCTATACCCTCAATTCTCAACCATCAACCTCATACATTTGATCCTCAACCCTCATATATCTTTGTCCCTCCCTCCTCTTCTCTCCTCTATATCACACTTTTCCCTCCATCTCTCCTTCCATCCATCCCTCACTCTCTACCCTAATCCATCAACCCTATCCCCTCAACCCTTAAATGCTTAAATAGGAAACCCTAGACCCTAAACTCTTAAACCCTCTACCCTCTACCCTCTACCCTCAACCATTATACCTGAAGCTTGACCCTTAAACCCTTAAACCCAAGTAAACTCTCTACCCTAATCCCTCAATGTTATACCCTCAACCCTCGACCCTCAACCCTCAACCCTATACCCTCAATGTTGAACCCTCAACTCACAATCGTTAAACCCTAAACCCTTAAACCCTCTACCCTATACATTAAATCCTCAACCATCAATTCTCAACTCTCTATGCAATAAATTAGATACTCAACCCTCATATATCTCTATCCCTCCCTTATATTCTCTCCTTCTATATCTCACTTCTTCCTCCATCTCTCCCTCCATCCATCTCTCGCTCTCTACCCTAATCCCTAAACCCTTAAACACTCAACCCTAAACCTTAAACCTTTAAACCCTCTACCCTCTACCCTCAACCCTTAAACCATGAATTCTCTACCATCTACCCTCAAACCCTAATCCCTCAACCCTAATCCATTGACCCTATACCTTGAAACCTCTACCCTCAACCTTAAATCCTCAACCCTCAACCCTTAAACCCTCTACCTTCTACCCTATACATTAAAACCTCAACCCCTCAATTCTCAACCCTCAACCCTTAATCCTGTGAGCCTCAACCCTTAAAATCTAAACCCTCAACCTCTATACCCTCTACCCTATACATTGGACCCTCAACCATAATCCTTCAACCTTATACTTTCAAACCTCTACCCTAAACCCTCTACCCTCAACCCTAAACCCTCAAACCTAAAGCCTTAAACCCTAAACCCTTAAACCTTTTACCCTCTACCCTCAACACAATTCCCTCTACCCTCAACCTTAATCCATCAACCTTATACCCTCAACCCTATCCCTCTCTCTCTATTTATCCATCTCACCTCTCTCTCCCTCCCTCTCTCCTACCCTCTCTAATTGTCCCTATATACCCTCTCCCTCTTTCTACATATCTCTCACTCAATCAATCCCTACTAATCTCTTTCACTCCCTCTATCTATCTATCTCTATCTCCCTCTCACTGCCTCTCCATCACTCCCTCTCTCCCCCTATCTCTCGGGTCTCTCCCTCCCACACCCTCTCTCTTTTAGGTCTCTCCCTCTGGCACCCTACCTAGGTAACTCTCTCTCCCCCCTCTAACCCTACCTTGATAAGTCCCTCTCACAACACCCCTCTCTCTCTCCCTCTCTCTTAGGTCACTCCCTACCACACCCTTTCCCTCTCTTAGGTCTCACACTCTCACTCCCTCTCTCTCACTCCCCCTCACTCCCACTCCCTCTCTCTTGCACTCCCTCTCACTACCTATCTCTCAAGTCTCTCCTTCTCACCCTCCATCACACTCTCAAGTCTCTCTGTCCAGAACCCTACCTGCATAACTCTCTCTCTCTCTCTCTCTCTCTCTCTCTCTCTCCAATTCTCCCTCCCTCTAAAGACACACATAAATGCACACATATTTACATACATACAAGCATAGTGCATATGTACATACAATCTTAGATACATACAAGCATACATGTATGTATGTGCATGCAATATTACATACATACACACATATAGCCATACATACATGCATGCACTAATACATACATACATACATGGTAGACAAGCATACATACATACATACATACATAGAAATATATATACATACACAAAGCACGACATAATATGAGCATGTTAAAACATGGTTGCATTATATCTTGCTAGACATGCCTTGCACAAACAAAAAAACCATGTCAAAACTGGGAAATAACGTGAGTACATTATAATGCACTTGCATTATATATTGCTTTGGGAATCCCCATGCCTTGGGCTTGGTGTTTTCCTTGGAATATTGACCCAAAGGCTTGGATGGCCTTCCTAACATCTAAAGATGTATTTTTGCAAATTCTACAATATTTCACATAATCAGGTTTGTGCTCATAGTCAAGATTGGATGTATTTCAATGTCAAACAAATCAAACACCTAGGTAATGTTAGGCTCTCTCTTAGCTATCTAACGATGTTACTTTTTTACTTTTTGACAATCTTAAGCCTTTGATCTATTATTTCTTTTGTTTGCGTGTCTTTTTTTTTGGAAAAAAGTTGTGTTTGGTTTTTTTCTCATTATAAATTAAACATTCATTGAAATTTCAAATATATTACATGTTTAAAAACTAGACTCCATTCTACACAAAAAAATAAATAAAAGAATTTCAATTAGTTTCCAAAATTTGTAGGGGTAGCACAACCACAATTCTATTTTTTCAGGAAGTATCCACTTTGAAAATAAGTAAAAAATCAAATATTCATTAAAAAATTATTAGGAAAATTATGCATAAACTACATACTATTAGCTAATTTCTCACTGAAGCAATTTTAAAAATACTAAAAAATAGTTCACTATGCTAGGTACCCACAAAAGTTGCTATGTTATGTTTTTTTGACAAAAAAAACCAATTTTTGTGGGACCATATTTTGAACCCGTTAATCTCAACCATTTTCAAAATAAATTATTAGTTTAGAAAATAGACTTAGAGCGCTACGATCCTTGTTTTTGTTGCATCTCAAAATTTTGAGTGAAACTATCCTCAATTTCACATCCAAGGTCAGTATTTCCTGATTTCAAAAAAAAAGCAGCCACTTAAGCCTCCTTTTTGGCCCCATCTTTCTACATTTACCCACATAGCCTATCAATATATATGAAGTAAGATTTATAAGAATAAATTTTATTGAACAATTTCCTACATACTGTTATGTTGTTTATTTCAACCATGCTATGATAACAAATTCTTCTAATATAATCACACATTTACTGATGTTGTCTACAGCTAAATAATAACAATTTATAACAAAATATTGTTGTTTGCAAATGAATAAATATTGTTTATCATAGAACCTTGTTGTTTCCAACTAAATAGTTATAGAAGATTTTTTTTTCTAGCTTAGCACTTACGAAACAATACTATTCCAACTAATAGAATGATGTTGTTTCATGCAAAGCATTTAATGTTTATAATAGAACAATACTATTTTTAGCTAAATAATTATGGAACAATATTGTTTCAAGTTAAATGTTCACAATTTATAATGAAATGATGTCGTTCATAGCGAAACATCCCCTATTTACAATAGTACAATGTTGTTTAAAGCTAAAAAATTGTAGTTTATAACAAATGAAGGTCTTTTATAGCAAAATAATCTCAGATTGCATTCCCTCAATGCTATTTGCAGCCAAATAGTTACAACTTATAAAGAAACAATACAGTTTTTAATAGTAAATAGTTACAGCTCCAAGTTTTCCTTGCCTTGACAATCCAAGATTAACCATTCTAAATAGTTGTACATAAACTTCCATGTAAGTGATAACCCAATGAAATTGCTACTACTTTTCAAAAGTATTTAAATGAACCTAGATGACATGCTAACCATTCTATCAACAAAGATAAAATGTTTAGAATCAAGAAATAAATCTCTTTCTAGGCTTAGGTTGAAACCCCTAATTCATAGTTAACATACTATATTTATGTCATTCTAAGAACAACCCACAACCAATGACTATGGCTTTATTCAAGGTGGCCAAGGCCATAGCCATAACACTTACCCTTTCCCAATAGGTAATCCTCCAAAGAATGGTTGGGAATTGCTCGTGATGAACAATAATCTGTGATAATACACATGCAACAAATTAAGGGAACGAATACACCTTTCAGCCTTCACCCATTATGGACTCAAAGGAAACATGGAATCATATTGTCTTAGCTTCAAAATAGGGTTTTTTACAACCTGCAAGACAAAGAGAAACCCATATTATAGTGTTGGGAATTATAAGCCCATCATCGCTCTTGCTAGGAGGAAAATAGTAACATTTGGAATACCCTTTGATGCCAGGTTTGAAGGTGATGGCTTTACTCTACATGGAAACCATCAAATTGATAAATAATAATAAGAAAAATCAATATATATCCAAATATTTCTATGATAGATTAAACTACCCTTAAGAGGGTGGCGATAATTTATAACACATGGTGCTCCATTCACAGGCCTATTGATATTTCCACAATAGCCATGTGAAGAGCTCTCTAATTTGCAAAAGTGCATCCTATGCACAAGATCGATGACATTAATTCTTACATGGTATTCTACAGTCAGCCATTCAAGCCATGGGTGATACATGCACATGCAATACTGGGACTAGAAACAATAGAGCCATGCTTATACTAAAAATAATTACAACTCATATGAAATACACTAGAATTTCAATGATGAAGCTTCATTCAAAATAATGTAATCGATGTATGAAAGTGATTCATTCTAGCATAAATAATAGAAATACTATAAATTGAAATGAAAAGAAACATTTTTAATGAAAATAACACTAACTACCTCTATAATCAAGAATTTCCTTCAACTTTTTCCCACTATGCTTGGTTGAACAACCTATTCACTATGAGATGGTGTTGATGCTATCCTCTAGAATATCGAATTTCTTCATTTTTACTACCCTCCACTAAATGGGTTTTTTCTGAATGATAATTGACATTAATTATTTTCCACCCCACTCTCATAATTTTTAATGTTTCCTTAGTGTCGATAGAAGACCATGACCTTCATGGGATTTCCTCATGATTTTCATTTAGATTCAAATAGTTTGATATTGAAAATATCAGTTATCAAATTTCATTTATAAGAAATATAAATATATATATATATATATATATTCATACATATATATAAGTATGTATATATATATATATATATGTATGTATGTATATATATACATGTATGTGTATGTATGCAAATACATACATACATATATATATTACTCAATTTCATATAATGAAATTTTGATCCTTTTTAATCATACTTTAAAATACGTACTTTCGTTTTCTTCCAAATTCTAAAAACACCAACATTAAAGTAAACAATTTTAAACATGAAATCATGGGTTTACTCTTTCTATGAGCCATTCATTTTCAATCATTGGAACAATTCAAATCATGCAATTGAATTCTTCTATATGTTAAAATTTTGAATGTAATCGTCTTGTGATTTGTTGTGTGTGCACCTAGATTCCATCTAGCTTACCATTCGATCTGAGTAAATGGTCTTCCTTCAACCATGTTCTCATCCTTCAACCTGTCATCTTGCAATTGCACAAATTTACACTTGCCAAGATTCATCAGTAACATTCAAATCATAATAATATATATGATAATTCAAAAGATCACATAGTCAACAGCAGTCAACTTCTTTCAATCTTTTCAAAAAATTTAAATTTTCCATTCAACATATTGAATTTCCACAATAGTTCAATTTATCATATTATAATTAAAAATGCAATAAATTTGGGATATGACATTAAGCACCTCTTCTTGTTTTGTACTGAAGCTCAACAACTATGGAATTGGATTCATGACTTCTTTTGCTCATTCCAACTAGAGCCCTTCTCCTAGCATATGATTTTGTTGGGAGACTCTCGTATGCTCCCCACGAAGTATACCTAGATTTTGTTGGTGTAATTAATTATTTAATTACACTTTAGTATAAGTTTACTTAGGAATATTCTATTTCCTAGGTTAATTATTATCCTTATCTTATTGAGCTGTCTTTATGCTCAAAATAGGATTAGGGTTGTGCATGTCTTGTTTTTTGCATGATTTCCTTTTTTGAAGGCTTTTACATTATTTTTTAAACAATTCCATTCAATATCATAATGCTGATTTTTTCTTGCACAACTTTGGCTTTGAGGGTTTACAAAACATCTTTCATTTTTGTTCTGAATATCTGTTGCATGTGATAGGTGATTGTTTGCAGGTGATTCTTGGGGACTGTGAAGTTGGTTCTTCAACTTCTACATGGTATCAGAGCTCCAGACCTGTTACTGCCTGTTCATGCTTTGAAGATATTTTTTCATAGCATATTTTTTTGTGTAAGGGATTGAAGCCATTTTTCATTCTTGATTCAGAAATCTAGCTTCCACTCAGTTGTAGGAAAAATGATTTATGGGTTTTGTATCTAGGGTCGAAATATGAACTGGGCATCTTTTATTTTTTTGATATCTTGTACCGATTTGGAGAAAATTGCTGTTAAAAATTTGGCTCATGTCATTTTTCTCCTAGCTGAAGGTTTAAATTTTATTTTTTTTCATCTTCTGCTTGATGGATCAGAAAATAGTTAATGGGTTTTATTCTTAGCTTCAAAATATTTTGGGGTTTCTATTTTTTTCCACTCATTGTGAACAAATTTTGTAGAAATTAAATCAGAAGTAAACTTTTTTTGCTAGAAAACCCATTGCCTGCAAGCTAAATTCAGTTTTTTTGAAAAAATCATAACTTTTGGCCATGATGTCGGATTTTCGAAAACAA